>JBDJHY010295129.1:0-10008 GCA_039654485.1 Withania somnifera | reverse complement strand
CCTGAAATCGTATTATGTGATTAGCTAGCGATACATGTTCTACTTATTGCTTGATCCCTAATTGAGTAGCTAGCTTCCATGATGTAGTATTTGCTTTTGTAACAATATTTATTGTCTTTCGTTATTTACTACTTTTATTATTATTATGTTCGTAGTGGGCCCCCAAAGCCTACTGGGTACGGGTTGCTTTGGCAGTTTGTACTCATGCTACACTTGCACACCTGCATATCCGAGTACAGTTGCCCGACCTTGATTTAGATCATTGTTTGTGCAGATCCTACTGATCTCAGAGATTTAGGGTGAGCTTGGTGTCTAGCTTTTCTTGCTTCTCTTCAGCATTGATATTTTATCTCCATGTATTTTCAGAGATACATTTGTATTAGACATTTGATTCCTTGTTCTGTACTTAGAGGTTTTGTATCACACTGATACTGGGTTTTAGGCATTTTTAGATTCTTTATACCTCCACTTCATTTATATATTATCTATTATACTTGTGCTTTCTTCTTCGATATAGTAGTCCTCCGCTTTGACTTCAGACTATAGGGTTGATTCTCCTACTGGTGGTATAGTAGGTGCCATCATGATCTGAGAAATTGGGTCGTGAAAAGTATCCAATAATCATAGGAAGGTTCAGGTAATTCAAGGAAAGAGATAGTACCTTCATCCGTGCTCAATTAATAGAGATAACCAACAGAAGAACAGAAAAAGAGGTATACTAGTAACCTCAAATAAAAAAGGAAGGAGAGGGAAAATACTAGCTTCAAGTGTATCCCTAAGGGGACCATGATAGGGATCAAACAAGTATAACCTTCCCATTAATAATCAAATAGGACAATAATAAATAAAATATTATCTCCAGACACCCATAACACTAAGAGATACACACTAGTAAAGCTCACCTCCTGGCTGCCAATACAACCAGAAAGTACAAACAAGAAACAAGTTTGGGAAGTAAACACAAATATGAGTGCAAGTGGTACTGATATATGTGAAATATATCTGAGTATGCATGAAAATTGACCTCTTTTGAATCTAAAGCAATGTCATCTAAATCTCAACGGTCCACGGGAGTTGCCAAGTCTAGAGAAATGTCAATCTCAATCTCATCGGATGCATGGAAGTCTCCAAGTACGGAGTAATACAATGTCAACCTCAATGGATTCATGGGGGTCCCCAAGTTCAGAGTAGTACAATCTCAATATCAATGGATACATGGGATCCCCATATCCGGAGTAATACAATATCAATCTCAACAGGTGCATGAGAGTCCCCAAGTTCGGAGTAGTACCATGAGTCATGAATGGATGCATGGTCTAAATCATCTGTATAAATCAATGAGTAACACACGGGCTTTACCGAGTCTAAATCATGTCTTGAAAATAGGGGTTATTCCATGCTTTACCTCATATATCATCGAAAATTGGTAAAATATCTCAAAACTGTTCAATGTAGTCTTATAGAGTAAAAAGGGGATGACATGCCATACAAGGTTTCATAATAAGTGATATTGGGCTCTTCACCATTAAAAGTGGAAACTAATGCATCAAAACCAGTTTTCATAATGATATACAATATCATAACATATCACAGGAAAGTCATACGGCCTGACACAAGTTCAGTATCTAGAACAGGCATAAGCAACCAACTTTATGTCTAGGACTCATGGACAATCCCAATAATCTACCATATATTTTTGAGAGTCTATCAAGACCAGTCAAGGTTACTAGGTAACTAATATCGCAAACATAACAACAAAATGTAGCCAATAAGGTGGACTGAAAGAGAGGAACGGGTCATGGTTTCCAACCTAGAAATCCTAATCCATGGATGCCTATCTACCATATTTATTCCCCATGTAGACCCAGTCTAAGATCATAAGCATATCCTACCTATCCTCCGTAGACAAGCTCCCAAATACAATGTAGAAGAATGCCCGTACTACTTCAAAAAGAAAATGTGTACAAACGAACTAAAATAATCACAAAACTATTAAAAAAATAATTTAGACTTTAAACGGGTCCAACGATACCCATAAAGCTATGAAAATAGTTGAGGTCAAACTATGGGTCAAGATAGGTCCATGGGCCCGCGAACCCAAAAGCCTAAAAAAAGGATATGAAAATGCTCCCCACATTGTAGGGAATCTATACCTAAAGTTTGGACCTAAACCAAGAAAGAATAAAGCATGAAATCATGAATTGAAGTTAAGAAATGAACATGCAAATCTGGGGATTTTTGGATGGAATTTAGGAAAATAATAGTTGAGACTTACCAATAATCAAAGAAATATGCAGGAAATTAAGTTTCCAAAGTCACCGACAATCTTATGAGAAGTACCAAGTATTTTAATGGAGTCTTAGAGATTTGGAGAAGTTAAAAGATGAAGGCAATGGCTGAAAATTCAGGGTTTCAACTATTTATAGTTGTACCAGCCTTTAGCGCCATCAGTGCTGCATAATATGATAGTGCAAAATGCCTTGAAATTTATTTAGTGCCAATGGATCTTGTGAGGTGTTATCATGCTAAATAAAAGGGAAAAAGGGAATTCGGTTACTTGGCACTATATGCGCTAGGGGTTCGTTATCGCACTAAATGACACTAGAGGGAATTAGCACAGACTGCGCTGGGCGAGAGTGATCATGCTATTCCATGAAATAGGAAATTGAAATTATCGCGTCCAAGCACTACAATCATAGTAATTAAATTAAATGTTAAAAATACTAGGAATTGGCACAACCGCATTGAACATTTTCAGCTGCACAAATAATAGAAAATCTTCAACATTTCCAAGGTAGGTTTTTCGTTTTCGAGATCAGATGAAGTCCGATATATGCAAACTAAATATGACAATTGCATAAAATGATATACATATTCAGTAGCACAAAAAAGATTTCCAATTCGAGTTCTTTTCAATGAAATGCTGACCCAAGTCAACACTTAGCTAAAGTTACCAACTTTCCAACCAAGTATTCGAGATGAGTCCAGAACCCAAATGAACAACTCACCTAATCCAAACTCAACGTCTAGAGCTGATGGCACAGTAGGGCTTTCAATCCAAGGATTTGATCAATATATTACTACCCAAGTTCCTCTAGGCAACATAAAGCACATAAAACACCCAAAAATGCTCAAACTCAAAAGTAAAGCTTTTGAAATTAAACCAATAACCCTTCTAGTATAAAATCCACATTTAGAAACTAATAAACTGTTCAAATTCGATTCTGAGATTGATTACATAGAATGTTGTCAACAATTTCAATACTAAAAGGCCCTAAAATAATAAAACAAACATATCAACCAAACGAACCACCCAGAAATCGAACCACCAACCTCAATACATCATGAATGACTTAGATCCACTATAGAAAAGCTATAGAATGCAAGAAAATGTGAAATCGTGAAAATAGCCATAAGGGTCATTACAACCTATCCACTAAAAAGGACTTTGGTCCCCGAAATTCAAAACAAGGCAATACCTGAAGGCCTAAACAGATACCGATACTGAGACATCAACTCACTCTCGATCTCCCAAGTGGGCTCCTCCATAGGATGATCTTTTCAGTACACTTAACCATCCAAATCTCAAAGATCTCAACTTTTTCAGTTCTCTAACTAAAACCAAAAATGTTTCCTCAACAACTGACAAACCCACCCTCATTAACCTGAACCAAATCATACCAAAGCACATGAGACTCATCAGTAGACAGTCTCAACATTGAAACATGAAACAATAGATGCACATTTAAAAACATTAGAGGCAAGGGTATCTATAAGAAACACAAATAATACGATCAAGATTATCAAAAGCGCCAATATAATGAGGGCTAAGATATCCCATCCAAACGAACCTCAATACTCCAATCATAGGAGATATTCTTAAGAAGACTCTATCACCCATACTATATTGTAAGGAACATTGATGATCTGATAACTCTTCTCCCTACTCCGGGTAGCCCAAAGCCTATCCCGAATTAGTGGAACCGCATCTAGGGCATCTCGAAGTAGTTTAGTTCTCTGCAATGGGAAGTTATACCGTATCTAAGACACTGCCTACCATACAAAGCCTCAAATGGATAGATATGAACACTAGGATAGTAGTTGTTTTTATGCACAAGCTCTACCAAAGACAAATGTTAATGCCAAAAACTACCAAACTCAAGCATATAATCTCTCAACATGTCCTATAAGACCTGAATAGTCCTCTGAAACTAACCATCTTTCTGGGATGAAACACTATAATCAAGTGAACCTCAATATCCATACCATGATTCAACGATCTATAAAATTGAGAGGTGAACTGAGTACCTTGCTCTGAATGATTGAAACCCGTATTCCATGATATTGAACCAACTGATTAAAGTAAAGAGAAACTAACTTCTCTACACTCTAATTTGAATAAACTGAAATGAAATATGCTTTACATAGACAACCTATCATTAATGACTTAAATCAAATGAAAACCACGAGAAGTCAGAGGTAAGCAAGAAATAAAGTCTGTAGTAATACGTTCCAACTTTTACTCGGGAATGGGAGAACTCTGTATCAATCCACCCAATCACCAGTGCTAAAAATTGACCAGCTGACAGTTCAAGTTCCCAAAAACAAACTCAACAATATCTCCCTTCATACCATCCAACGAATAAATTTTCCTCAAATCTCTATACATCTTAGTTCACCAAGATAGATTGAATAACATGAACTATAAGCCTCATAATGAATTAACAACTATGGGCCCACAAATTCAGCCCAGAAATCTCAAGAAACCATCTAAATCCTATGTAGCCATATGAGGCTCAGGATACAACAACCAATCATGAACATCAATCAAAATTGGATCCCCAAACTGACACTACTGGATCTAGTCAATCAAAGTTCAATGGGCCTTAATACTAGGTATAATGCGATCATATTGAAATCTCAGTTAAACCGAATGGATATCAAAAGATTGAACGTATAAAGCCAATAGCCTCTCAAAAACATACAAGGCTGCAAAACTACCCATACTCACCGCCTTCTGGCTCAAGGCATCTGCTATTGCATTTTTCTTGACTAGATTATACAAGATAGTAATATCATAGTCCTTCAACAAATCGATCCATTTGTGCTGGTGAGTATTAAACTCTTTTTGAGGCATAATTTACTGAAAACTACAATGATTGGTGAAGATCACGAAATGTACTCCATAAAGACAGTGGTAACAAATCTTGAGCCCAAATATTTCCATAAATAACTCCAAGTCAGGGGTCTTAAGATTACTAGAAGCATAAGCAATTAAAGAATCCTAATGCATCAAACACAAACCAAACGAATATAGGCAGCATCACACTAAACCATAAAACTCTAACCCTCAACTGAAATGTCAACATATGTGCAGAAGTCAAGATAGTCTTAAGCCTCTGAAAGGCTGTTCACACTAATCGGACCTCTAAAATTGAACATCCTTTATATTTAATATAGTGAATAGCTTCTACGGAAGTGAATCCCTTAATAAAATAGGGATAATATCTAGCAAATCTAATGAAACTATGCACCTCGGTAGCAATAGATGGTTTAGGCCAATCATGGATAGATACAAATTTAGTAGGATCCATACTAATACTCGCTTTTGACACCACATGTCCAAGGTATGCAACTGACTTGAGCCAAAATTGACACTTTGAGAACTTGACAAAAAGTCGATGATATCTCACAGTATGGAAAACAATCCTCAAATGGAGATCATGATCCTATCTAATCTGAGAGTGTACCAAAATGTCATCGATGAACATAATAAAAAAGATTCAAGATAGAGCATGGAAACATGTTTCATCAAATCCATAAAAGTTACGGACGTATTAGTCAACCCAAAAGACATAATCAGGAACTCATAATGGCTATATCAAGTCCTAATTGCTATCTTTGGGATATCCTCAGTCCGATTCTGCAACGGATGGTAACCTGACCTCAAATCAATCTTGGATAATATGGGTGAACCGTAAAGCTGGTCAAACTAGTCAGAATACGCGACACCTGGTGCTTATTCTTTAGGGTAACACTATTAAGATGTCTATAGTCGATACACATATGCATAGATCTATCTTTATTCTTTACAAATAGAATAGGACTACTCCATGGTGATACACTAGGCCAACTAAATTCCTTAACTAAAAAACCCTAAAGTTAATTCTTGGGATCTTTCATCCTAGCAAGTCCCATACAATAAGGATAAATTAAAATGGTCCTGGTTCCTGGATCTAACTAAATGCCAAAATTAATGTATCACTTTGGTGGTAGGCTAAGGAGTTTGGTCGGAAAAATAACCTGATACTCACCGAGAACCGGTACTAACTCAGGAGTCTCAAACTCAACACTAACATTTTTAACATAAGCAACGTATGCCAAGCAACCCTGAGATACTAGGAGAAGAGCATGATTGTAAGAAAAAGGCCTCGTTGGTGCGCGACTAACTAAACTGTACCACAAAATTAGGGGTATATCAAACATAGATAAGGTTATGGTCTTGGTATAATAGTCCATGATCTATTTATGAGGGGAAAGACATTCCATACACAGTATCACCTAAAGTCAATCAAATCTAGCATATGAAATCATCCCAAGTCTTAATATCCCGAATGGTCATAGAACATGATCTCAACATACGATCCACTACTAAAGAATTACCTACTGGGTGGAGACAGGTAACAACATGTCAAGGGCTCACTAACAATACTCAAACATAGAGAATAATAAGATGGTACTTAGGATCAAGTAGAGCCTGGATTAAAAGAAAGACTAAGTTGGATGATAAAACATTGAAATAATACCTATTGCAAAAACATCAAAGGCCTTTACCTCAGGACTACCTGTAACAAAATAAAAATGAAGATGACCACCTGCATGACCACCATCTCGACCACCTACCCTACCATACTAAGGACAACTATATCCTATAACACCAACACTCTTTTCTTGAGGTGGAAAAACTTTAATCGGATGAGCTAGAATAGGATCACAATTAGTACAACACCTAAATGAGGGAACTCTCTCTCCAAGTGGCCAATAACATTACACACATCACATGTACCCGATGTCCTTAAATGATGAGAGGAAACTAAAGAAGCAAAATGGCCGCCTCAGCTTGGAAACCTAGGGTAACCCCTCTGCTGCTAGCCCAAACACTGACTCTCATAACTCTTAATATCGATACCATATGCCTAAAAAGAAGCCTGAACATGATGAGTGTGTTATCTGTACTGCTTTGGTTGCTGAGGTTGGATCCTACCCCATGAACCATGGTCTCTAAGACCATGCCTAGAACCATAAAAATGACCCTTACAATGGGTCTTCTCCTCCTTTAGCTCTCTCTCTGGGACCAAGGCACTCTATAGTATGAGCAAGACTAAGAATAGATTAAAATATGATCCAATAGTAACCAAAACCTCCGCAACCTTATGGATCTAAGAATCTAATCCACAAACAAAGAAATAGAACTTCTCCACCTTAATGGACATATAGTTGGCCCTATAGAAAGATCGCCTATGAAACTCTTCATCATAATCATAACCAAACATATATCTCTACTCCAATATGAATAACTCCTAACTCCTACGATCGTTATTGGTAATAAGAATATATATCTCTCCATTAAATCATCCCCAAACATGGTCCAAGTAATAGACGATAAGTTAGCACACTTGGTAGAATAAAAAAATCTCCACCAATCCTTGGCAAGAGCGCCCAACTGATAAAAAGTGACTTCAACACCATACGAGTACAATATACAAAGGTTATACAACCGCTTCTAACATAGATCAATAAAGTCCCTCAGGTCCTCAGCTAGTAACCCAATGAATCTAGGGGGACTCAATCTCAACAATCTGCCCAACACCTTCTGGTCCGAGTAGGAAAAGTCTGGTGAGATGGAATAGGAAAATAAACTAATAGAGAAGGCACTTGTAGTGATGAAGAAGTCTTAACTAGTGTTGTAGGCACCAAAACTAGATAAGATGGGACTGATGGGGGAACACCAAAACCATAAGTACTAGGTGCAGGAGGCACCCCTAAACCATGAGTAATCAGTGCTAGTGGTGTACTCGAATTGAAGGGAGCTAGGGCTGAAGTCTGAACCCCTATAGTCAGTACCCAACATACCCAATAGATGCATCAAATACCATCTCATCTCTGGGGTAAAAAATTGGAGATGATGCAGGAATATAAGAGAACATAACAGATCCATGTACTTCTGATAGCTGCTGAACTGGTATAGGATCATTCTCAACCTCTACAACTATAATTGGCAAAGTAGTTCTAGATGGAGTACTAGTACTAACATGTGCTCAACCTTGTCTCGAGGGGCTCTCACTAGAGATACAACATGTGCATCATCTCTTACTGCTACCGACGATCGTATATATGCCATCAAAAGTAAAATGAGATTTTTAGAAAAAAACTAGGATACATGCTTGATATAGAAGTAAAAAGAGAATAATTTCCTAAGATGTCCTTCTAGCCTCTCGAAGATAAGGCACGGACTTCTCTACATTCGATCCGTAAGAATCTACTAGACACTATCTCATGTACTGAGGATATCAAAAAACCTAGGGCTCTGATACAGATTTGGAACGACCCAATTTCTCATGCCATGAGGGAACCTACATCCCTTCATAGGAGAACAACAAAAACATGTCACGACCCGACCTCTCGGAGTCATGATGGCACCTACTATCCACCTAGTAGGAGAACCAAACCCCGTAGTCCGTAGCCTAAGCGGAGGACTACTACAGTATATGCGGAAAAACAATAAGATGTAGTACAAGTTCCCAAAACCCGATGTCAATGTCATAAGAACCGCTAATATATAGACGGAACGTACCTGGCATCCTTACAGCAATATATGTGAAATATAGATTAATAAATTATAAGGAGTCAAAGAAGACAAGGAATTGAATATGGTCGGTATACCGGTAACCTCAAGAGAAAAGGGTAAAACAACCGAACAAGATATAAGCAGAAATTCCCATATAGCATGACTTCAGAGTATACAATTAAACAAGATAAATAAACAATAATAATAATACGCAATATACAACTAAAATGCTGTCAAGTCCCCCAGAAAGAAGTGCAGCGTACAATACAAGTCATGCTCACCATCGACCTTACATCTCAGTCGGGGTACACTAAAGACAAACAAGTGGGGAAAGTAACACAAGCATGAAGTAACCATTCTGTGTACGCATCTCCTCTGGTACACGTAAGCCCAACAGGTAGAATACATAGAAGGCTACCCTAAAGTTCCTGGTGTATTCTACCCCTCCAACACCACATCACCCCTACTCCGATCGCATGACAACCCAGAGACAGGTCTATGGAGGTGTAAGACCACGTACAATTCTAGTGCTATCAATACTCACATTCCAAAACACTGAGCCCAAGAAGGGTCTCCACAACCTGGAATCTCATGCCCAATATCATCATAACGTCGAGCATAGCTCGACAATCTCGGCTACAATCGGAATATAATCTTGCATCACCTTAAGACTATGATCAAAGCATGGAATACCAATAATAATTCGAGAGTGGATATCACGTCACCTTAGGACTATGATCAAGGCATAAATATCGACAATAATCCGAGGGTGGATATCACATCACCTTAGGACTATGATCAAGGCATAAATACCGACAATAATCTGATGGTGTGCCACAAGTCGCATCTAATTAGTCTCAATGTAAAAGTATCACCTTATCTCAGAAATCCAGAAGTATCATCAGTATCAAAAGTTGTACTCACCGCCATACGAAGACGGTCTCAAGTCCCAGCGCTGTACTCACTGCTGATTCTAGGTCAGGCTCAAGTGCCAGCATAAAGTAGTAAAACAGTTATTTTAGCTAATTAGATAACCCTATGCCAGGATGTAGAGCCTAGACTAAATCAAGTAAAAATCAGTAGAAACCAATTACTTAACTCATTATTAACATATTATAAAAACCTCTTTTATAATCAATACATCTCTGGCCTCGAAGGCT
>JBDJHY010295119.1:0-10009 GCA_039654485.1 Withania somnifera | reverse complement strand
AACTATTGAAGACATTAATGGACTCGATTTCTTTAGCTCAAACATGTGAATGACCTGAATTTTACACTTGAAAAAAAAAAAGAAATTAAACAAAAGAAACGAAAATAAGATACGTATGGTCTAAATCGTGTATGGTGTAGAACGACTAGAATACAAATGTATTATTTACTCACTTTGTTTTTCTCAATTAAGATACTTTAATTATCAAGTAAGTAAAACTTTGGAATAAACTAATTACCTTATGATAATAGTGAAACCTCATAATTTCCACCCTAAATATAAGTAGTTTCTAGTTAATTACTGTTATTAATTTTTATCATAAGCACTTAAAAAAATTATCTAAGGAATACACATATGACCTAGAGCCTAGACCATAGATGTTAGGAAATGTTATAGAGAAGAATAATACATTATCTGGCCCATCACATTCTTTTTTGATTGAATTGAAGATACTTAAAATATAAACGAACAACATGCAGTAATGTTCCGTCACAGTAGGGATTTGCTCGTAGCACGATATATTTAATGATGAATAAAAGTTAAAAAATAGACAATAATTTTATTAATCTGAACACAATGTACTTAACAATTATTGATTATGTCGCATTCACTTTTAGTTGTCATGTTTTGATTTATGATAATTAATTTTTAAATTAAAATATAATCAGATTATTTCACTATCTAAATATGACAATTAAAAAATATAATCGCTCTTCTATAATATATAGTTTAATTCATTACAGGAAGCTTACCCCACAAAGTGGAAGCCAAGAATAAATATTTATTTATTTTTTCTTTTCTTTTTTTGTAAATTAAAAAGAAAAAGAAAAAAGATTAGATACATACAAATGAAAGCTTAATTAGCTGTTGGTTATATCTCTTTGACATTGCATTGTGAAGTGCCAAAGATAGGCTACATCTGATATTTTCTTGAATTTAATGGGATTTTTCACACTTTTTAAAGTGGTTCAAATGTCTGGACGTAAGTTACAAGTGTTCATCAGGATTTCAATAGATACAAAAAATTAGATAATATTATATAAGTAATATTTTTCTGATGGTGTGAACAAATTAAATAGTGAAGCTCTCCCTCAAACCTTACGTCAGTCAAACTAACATTTTGTTTTTGTTTTTTTCTTTTTCTTCATCTTAATTTTTAACAAACAAAACAACAGATCTGAAGCTAGAATGCATGTGGTTCATTTTCCTATTTAAAAATTATGGCATAGGGAAAAGTAACTAGTATGGACGAGAATAAACATGACGGATTTGTAATGATTTTTTAACCAAAAACGATTGGAGGGGGTGGGGTGGGGTACAGTACATTAGAAACTTTTCAAACTCAACTAAGGTAGGAAATGAATATAATTTTATTCCTATGATTCGAGTTCAAATCACAAGAACAAGAAAAACTAATAAAAGATATTTTTTTTTAATAAACTTTATTCGAATTAATTAGAGTGTGAAGCGTGTATTGAATAACAAATAGGATACAAAGTTTTATTTGATAAGAAAGCAAATTCTACGACATAGTGATTAAACAAACTATGTTATGAGATAAATGGTCATTCAAGAACTTTTATATTCAAGAGATTGAAAGTTCTGAATGTGAAAGTTATAAAAATGAGAGTTGCAATGTATCTCTAGGCATATTATGAGAAATATGATAAAAATATAAGGATGCCTAGAAAAAAAAAAAAACTTTTTGACATCCCATGAAAATCTACAGCCTCCGACCTTCGGGTGAACACTCTGTATAAATTCCTCTGTGTGATAATCTATAAATCACACATGGATGTAAACCGCACTAGGCAAATTTTGTGCAACAGACTCCAATACAAAAAACATTGAGGGGGATCGAATACGAACAACTCACATGATCAATTTTTTCTTCACTACTTTCCTTACTTTTTTACTGCTTTATACTATGATCATAAAAAGGAGAAATTAGGAAAAAATGAAAATTGATCGATAACGATTTTTCATTAAATAAATCATAACAGCTGCAGGATATTGCTTTGATTAGAGGTGAACCGCTGGTAATTTCAATTTAAACTACATTAAACTATTATGAACGCTTTTATTGATAAACCAATATTAAATTAGATGTGCGAAGCTCATGGTACATAAATAAAGCATTAAAATCCGATCTTCATTTACTAAAACATTAATTAAGAAGATCTCATCGAGATTTAATTTAATTAAATAGTGTACTTAAAAAGTTTGACTTTGATTTCTGTTAATAACGCAAAGCGTTACAAGCTGTACTTTTGATAAACAGGGGAAGGTGCGCCTCTTTATTCATTACTTTATTAATTGAATGATATGAACGCTGTTTATTATATACCGAGGGCTAGTTGGTCTTTTCAACTTTAATCCAAACTTGGATACCCAGGTGGAATTTGGTTAAATGACAAAAGTACCCTTATTAACCAATATAAATAGAGTTGGAATTGAATTACAAGTCCTACACCTCTCAACTCTCACTCAATCACACACAAAACATTCAAAGAAGAATATGTCAGAGGCTAATGAATTTGCAGCTCTTACCAAGGCTTTCTCAGGTTTTCTTCTATATTTCCCCATCAGCAAAGTCTTTTGTCTTGATGTTATCATACAATTTTAAATTATTGATTATTTTTTTATTCCAATTTATATGTGACATACTTTTTTTTTTTTTTTGTCAATTTCAAAAGAATTGACATATTTACTTATTTGACAAATGCTTAATAACAATGTCAATATTTATCCATATTAAGTCTACTTATTTGACAAGAAGTTCACCTCTTCTGTGTAAAAATTCATTTACATTTCTTACAGGAAGAAGTATTTGACTTATGTACACTCATATGTAGATTTCAAATATGTAAACTTTTTTATTTCAAAAGTAAAGATTTTATGTCCAGATTCTCATCCGGCGGAGGAATTTTATAATTTGGGATTGCCAAATTCTCAATATAATTGATATTTTTTCCCCACACATTTGCAGGACTTGGTGTGGATGAGAATTTATTCATTTCATCACTGGGGAGATGGAACCGCTATCAGAGGGAATCCTACAGGGTAAGCACCCCTGAATTCTTCAAAGAAGACGAACGCCAATTCCAGAGATGGAGCGATCACCATATCCTTCAACTTCGTCAAGAATTTTTGCGTCTTAAGGTACTTTTTGAAAAAGAGAATTCTAACATCCTTAATGAATACATGTACTTGGAGTTAAAATGAAAGGTGGAATTACTATTGTAGGATGCAGTGGTGTTGTACACAATGCATCCATGGGAAAGAGATGCACGTTTGTTCAAGGAGGCATTGTTATTGAAAGTACCTCAACATGACGTTCTCATTGAGACTGCTTGCACTCGATCCTCTGAAGACCTTTTGGGAGCACGAAAAGCCTATCATTCTCTTTTTGAACACTCAATTGAGGAAGACATTGCCCACCATATCAAGGGTCAGGAAAGAAAGGTCTTTCGTCTGAATTTTCTTTTACTGACTTAAGTTGTATGCACTGATTTTATTCCATGGGGCTCGTCTAAGTCAGATTTCTTGTGACAAACAGCTTCTAGTTGCTCTTGTGTGTTGCTACCGTTATGAAGGGCCAAAAGTGAACGACGATCTTGCAAAATCTGAGGCTAAGGTGTTTGTGACTGCACTAAAAGATGCTACGAAGAAGAATCTCATTGAAGACGAAGAGATTGTGAGGATCCTCTCCATCAGAAGCAAACTCCATCTTAAGGCCATCTACAACCACTACAAGGAAATGACTGGCAACTTCTTGGACGAGGTAAAAAAAAAAAAGAGTTCATCATTTTTGTTATGCCATTAAATTTAAGATGATTGATGATCTCAATTATTTTTCTTCAGGATCTTGCTGGTGACTTGATCTTGAAACAAGTAGTTCAATGCCTTTGTGCACCTCAAACATACTTCAGCAACGTAAATACCAATCACAAAATTACTGATAAATATATACTACATTCTTGTATTTCTCCCCTTTTTGTTTGAAATGTTATAATTGATTGTTTTTTTTACTCATTTATTTTGTAGATTTTGATCTCTTCCTTAAGATTGGATGTGGAAGAATCTGCTAAAGACTCTGTGACTCGAGTCCTAGTTACAAGAGCAGACGACAATGATAGGAAGCTAATCAAAGACGAGTTCCATAGCAAATATGGAACGACCTTGGCTGCAAAGATTGCACAAGTTGCTAATGGAAGCTACAGAGATTTCTTGCTCACCATAATTGCAAAATCTGACTAATTCATTTAGGCCACATTTTGTTATAATCCAAATTCTTCCCAACAGTTGTTCCATGTTCTCAAATGCTTGTTTCATTTCCCCCTTTTGCTTTGAAGTCCTTTGATCGATTTATGTATGATTTCAATGTTTCCATTTCAATCAAACAATTTCAGATTCCCCACTCAACTTATTTTTTAGTATATTTTTAAATGCTGCATTCATTTGTACTATAAAAAAGGGAGCTCTTTGAGCTTTGAATGAATGGCCTCTTTTTTTTATTTTAAAGCCTGCTCTTCAAACCGGCTATTCCTCCCCTTTAGCGGTTTTAGTTGGCATGTTGTTATATATTTTTCTCCGTTCAACTTTAGTCATTATATTTGGACTTTAACACATCCAAATATTGATTATGATTATTTTTCCACACTTTCTCTATTAATAAATATTTAGTATTAAGTCTTGAAAGATAATTTGAGAAATAAATAATTAATGCTAAGGGTAAAATATGTAACTTTTTTTTCTTAATATATCAAAAGTAGCGATTAAAAAAAATAACAATTAAAGCTAAATAAAAAAAATACATAATAGAATTGTTGTAGATTGATCCTAGCCGGATAATAATGACTTATTCTTATTTTATAAAATATTTAATTTGTTGATAAAATTTCAAATTACAAACAATTTGGGCTTTTGTCATTCATTCAATTGAACCAAAGATTAATAATTCTATAACCTTCGGCTTTTATCGCTTACCTATAACTTGTGGTTTGTGCCCGTGGGGGCTTTCTGAGAGGTGTCACACCTTCCTTCATAAGAAAATTAAACTATTTAATTTGGTTAAAATTTTAATTTTATTTTTTAATATTATATGTCGACTCTTCTTCTCTTTTTGCATGGATCTACTTTTCAAAACTTGTGACCCTATAAATTTCTTTCTCCGAAATTCATTCAACCGCCCGTTTGCCACCTTTAGGACTCTTACAGCTTGTTTGGATAGTTGTTACCTATATTATTCTACTTTCGTTAATTTAAAATACAGTAATATTTATTTTAATGGTTACTTAAATTTATTATATTATATTTTAAATTTATCACTAAACTTGACAAAATTGAACAATAACTAATTTGATACGATCATATTGTTATCTTTTTGTTTTTCACTCACTTCATCTTTACTTATAATTTTTTTTTATCTCAATTTATGTGACACAATTAAAATTTTAATTTTTGAATTCAAACTTCAAAACTTTAGTTGTAAATTTGGATCTAAAAGTTTTAAGGTTTTTGAAATAAAATTTTTATATTTAAATTACATAAAAAATGATAAATTTTAATAATTTATAACTTAAAATATTTAAAAATCATAAAACAAAAATTAGTAAAAAAATATTTATAATTCTATTTTATTTTTTATCATATTTTTTTATAATAACTCTACCTCATACTTACTTTTCTTAATTATAGATTTACTTTAGATATGTGATATTATATAACAATCATAAAACATTATGTACAAGGGCGATTTTATGCTTAAAAAATAAGATATATGAATTCATAGTCTTTTCGTAAAATTTAATATTTTATATGTATATTTTTTAAAAATTTAAAACAATTTTATCTGCTGATACAGTGCTACAAAAAAGTTAAATAATACACTCTGAAGGTGATTGGTGGTTCTCCGCGATATTGAAAAGGGAGAGATTAAACCCAAGAACAACACAAAATTAATGAAAGATGGTAGGATGGTTATTGTCGCTGCCACAGAATTAATGAAAGCTGGTGGGATGGTTATTGCCGCTGCCACAGCGGCTGTTTTCACTAGTGCTTACAGTGGAGGAGGTCGTGATGGAGAGGGAACAAGTGGTCATTGTGGCTGCGCAGGTGGTGGTAGATGCGGAGGCTAAAAGCAGAGTTGGATACACCACTATGGGCTCACGATTTTCGATATTACAATAAGTTCAAGCTTAGAAATAGTGATAACGGTTAAATTTGTCTGCTATACACTTCAGGTTAAATAGAAGTAAATTATCTTTTATAAGGATATGTATGTAAATAATTCCATGGACCACCATGGTACCAGGGTTAGCATTCTCCAACGACTAAATTAAAAGACAGGTGGCTAAGGAAATATTATCTCATGATTGGTCAGTGTTAGCCCTCAGTTGCCCAATAAATAGGCGTTCTCATCCACCGTAAATGATCAAATATTTCATATTCTTGCTCTCCAAGCAATAATTGTCTTTCTAACTTAGTTATTAAGCATTAGACGTCTTTTTTACGATTTCCGGCTTGTTCTCATTTTAAGAAATCGAGCTCGGAGCTCAAGGCTACATATCAATAAAATGATCCCTAACTTCTCGCATAAATTTGTTCCTAATATCTGTTGGTTTACTTTATTCACTTATTATGCTTTTCTTTTAATCGTTTTATTGCTAATTCGAAATTAAAATCATAACATATATTCGTGACTCACATACAAATTCATAGGTATTTCATATATATATATAGTTGTACGGTATCTAGTTGATCTAGTTGTACGGTATCTGTGTCAATAAAAGATAATCTTGTTAACATTATTGAAGTTGGTGTATGCTGACTTACTAATTTTTACTAAATTTTGGTATGTAGGGATAACAACGGAGCGGTGTGAGCGATTGAGGGGCAATTTTAGCCTTAACCACAAAAGAAATTGAAAGTAACAGGTCAACCAGCATCTATTGAGATTCTCAAAAGAAATTGATTTATTCCAAGCTCCAATGTAAATTCTGACTAATATTTGCTAGATTTTGATATATAGGGATGGCAATTGAGTGGTGCGAGCGGTTGCGAGGCAGTTTTGACAGTTTGAGCTTTAACCATAGATTTTTCAACTTTTTCCGCCCCGCATTATATTTCTATGTGTTTTCAATCCGCCCCACCGCATCCCGCATAAATCTGTTCCGTTCCGTCCCACATTATTTGCTTTACTCTCAAAATTGTATTACTAGATTACACATAGTTTTTACTAATTTATTTCATATTTGTAGGTGTGTAGCTTAGATAAATTATTTTTTTATTGTGAGTGTGTATACTATTACCACATATTTAGTTACTTTTTAGGAATTGAAAAAGTACTACCCGATTTGATGCATATGAAGTTTCACAATAAAAAAAATCTTTTTTTTTTTTTTGCAATATTTTAAAAATACTATTTTGTTAATTTTTATTTTGTTTGAACCTCATAGATCCGCAGCCCACCCGCTCCACCCCGCATATCCCCAAACACGCATAACCTAAAAACCATCCCGCCCCATTTTGATCCCTGTTGTCATATTCAAAATTGTCATCGATTGTTCCATGTTCACAGACACTTTTTTATGTTCACAGATACTCGTTTCCCCCTTTGCTTTAATTTCTTTTGAAGTACTCCTTTGCTCAATTAATCTATCTATGACACTTCTATGTTTCAGTTTCATATGAGCTACTTCATCAATATCATAGTTATCGATCGATCACCTTGGTGATTCAAAGAAACTGTCACATTTCTTCTCTTTCACACAACTACAACGTCACAATCGTGATGTAGTTTTGGTTTAAGAAAATAAAATAGCTTACTCTTGTAGTTAGTTATCTGTGTAGAGTGTTGAAAATATGAATATATACTTCATAAAAAAAATTAAGGTTGCCAAATGTCCGCTGTACAGAATTATAGTTTCCAAACTCATATACCTTATGTTTCTTGTTCATCAAGCTTGTATAGAAAATTGGTTACGTAATGTGATGCTATAAATATAAAAGGCATGACAAAGATTTCAGCGGAGTATCAATAAACAAGTTATTATAACAAGATGAAAGCACGTTCGATCTCTTGATTTGTGCTGCGTGTACAAAAGTGGCCGGAAGAAAAAGAACCACCCTGTGAGTGCTCGGGATGTGACAGGCGATAGTGCTTTTTTATGTGTCAATTTGTCCCTTCCACCAAACTAATCTTTGCCTTTACAACCGAAGCGTGGTGTTGAATTAAACCCAAGAATAATACAGCAATTATCTTCTTTGTCTGTCTTCTACTGTGGCTAGCTGCTGCTTCTAATGTAACGTAAGGATATATGTTGTTGTATTACGTAGTAAATTCTATAGGTCGTGAGACCGGAGAAATGAATTGATAGTGTGAAATTATTGCGTCATCAATACTGTAAACACTTTCTTAAAATTCAGTATGTATATAGAGTTAATCTCGAATAAAATAGCAACTATCCAAATTTTTTGATAATCTATTGCAAATCCGGGATAGGATTAGCAATGAAATTTGTTATTTAGCCACCAAATTTATCTATTGTAAATTACTTTTTTTGCCGCGGTGATATTAGATGTTGGTCTTACGTTAGAAATTTTAATATTTCAATATATTCTATTAGATGCTTCTCTATGTTAGGTTTATCTTTTTCATTATGTAATATTTATCAACCATACTAACTTTGACTAGAATGTTAAGAGTTTCATATTCATTTTGTGCAGTTTTTTTACCCGTTATAGGTATTTTATGTCACTTTATATTATTGGAGTTAATGGCCAGAATTTGTAACAATTTATTGACCATTGGTGTATGAAATAGGTTTTGATTTATTAATGAAATGATTGTCTTAAAAATCATTGTAACCTAAATTTTTATTCACCATTATTTCCCTCATTACTTTTGTAATCTATGAATCATTTATCTTTTTACATTACCACCCCTAATTCATCCTATTATATTTTTGGAATACTTCACCACCTATAAGTAGTGGTAGTTTTGCATTGTTTTGAGACACAAGAAAATAGTGAGCGCATAAAAGTTAGTAAAAATGAAATATATTTTTTGAAAGAATGTGTTCTTTTTTGTGAAGCTTGAAACGCAACTCTTGTCCAGAGTTGTTGAGTTACTTTGTGAGTAGGTTGTTGTATCTTGGAGAGGACAAGTCAATAAGATTAATGTTGTACCGGTGAAAATATTTGTTGCAATGGTCTTGAATCTCCTTAAAGAGAGAGATATCCGCCCCTCAGCATGAAGATAATTTTATTTTTTTTCATTATAATATTTCAATTGTATTGTAATATTTCACCAATAATTTTAAGGAGATTCAAATTGAAACAATTAAAAATTTGTCGATCTCAAGTTAGGAGATTTTAACAAGTCATTCCAGTTTAATAGTACTCATTTCAAAAGGTGGAAGGGTAAAGTGTTTTTCCACTTAAGTCTTCTCAATTTTTCTTATGTATTGACTGAGAAGAATTCAAATAAAGTAGACAACATTTTCATGATCGATGATGAAATTATTTCTCTTGAAATGAAATGTGAAAAATGTAGTGATGATTCTTACAAGTGTTAGTATTATTTACTTAATTTTCTATCTACTAATTTTTATCATTATTATGATACAATTTACTTCAGTGCAAAGAAAATTTGAAAAACACTACAAAGTAAGTATGACATCGAGGAGGCTGGAGCGGAAAAATATACGGCTAGCAAATTTTTTTGTAAATGGTGGACAACAAATCAGTGATAGATCAAGCTCAAATTTGATAATGATTGTTGGAGAGCTTAGGTCCAAAGAGATTAAAATTGGAGATAACCTTATTGTTTGTAGCATAATAGATAAACCTCCAGTTTCTTGAAAGAAATTTTAAAAAATTATGTGTCACAAATAAAAGAAAACATCTCTTAAGACGTTGATAATGTGAATCATCATGGAGAGAAAGCAAGGGGCCAAGATGTACTTTTACAAATAGAAGAGAACAACATCACAAAATGAAGGTA
>JBDJHY010295108.1:0-10009 GCA_039654485.1 Withania somnifera | reverse complement strand
ATTAGCCTAAATTACACGAAGCAGTCATAAAACAACCAAAAACCGTTCCACTAAACATAATGGAATTGATTCTTTCTATACTCTTAATCATCATTACTCAATGATTGATCAATTTCATCCACCAATCAAGTAACACCAAATCCTACTGGTCACATGAAAATATCATGATAGTATTTTTTTCAACACTGAAATATGAAAAATAGGGTAACCACCTAATAAACCTGGTAAAAATAACAACTCGTAATCCATCTCACCAATATATTGAATAATTTCAAAAGGACCACTATACCTCTGGAATAACTTTTTATTCTTCCCAAATCTCATCACACTTTTTTTCATGACCCAAAAATCCATAGGTTGTGATGGCACCTACCTCACCCTTTCTTGATATGTAAGAATGACTCATGCTAAAACCAATCTATCTAATAAAGAGCATAAGAATAAGAAAACAAAGATAAAGCCAATAAAACCCATAACAAGATGAACCAATATAAAGACAATGATAAAAAATTACTCAAAATATCCCAAGAGTCATCTGTTATATGTATAAGAGCAACTCTAATATGAAATCCGAATAAGTACATAAAAAATGTCTAGACCTTCTGTGAATAATAAAAAATACAACTTTAAATGATAGGTGAAGTTGAGGTGGTCTTCAAAAGCGGAAGCTCACCATAAATATGACTGGGCTAGCTTACATAATCCTCTACTCATAGGGTCCACCCGTACCTAGGTCTACATCGAAAGAATATATAAAATTGGGATTGAGTATGATCCACTTGTACCTAAAAGGCATCATAGACCGACTGAACTAAAGTAGAATTAAAATTTATAAAGTACACTATGGCCACCTATAATTAGGAAATTATCCAGCAGTTCAATAACAACATATTAAGATAAATCATCATAAATTAGCAAGTCCCAACTCAATATATAATGCATATTCAAGGATATTCAAGGATATGATGTAATACAGTTAAACTAACTCAATATATAATGCATGATCAAGGATACGATGCAATATAATGATGCAGGATGACATTGGCATAACCCAAAATTCTAATGGTTGTGATGGTACCTTGTAATACCCGTACATGTTTCATGCTTATACCTAGTTGTATCTTAAGAATTACAAAAAAATAAACTTTACCCCATCAGTAGTAAGCCTCGAGAGGTCCTACAAGTCATGGAACCTAGTCCACAAGTCATAGAGACAATTCACGGAACACCTTATGAAAATAGATAGTTTTCAGCCAATTTACCTTCAGTCATTGTATGACTCGTGAATAGCGAATCACAAGTCATATTATTGTCTAGTGATAAACCTTTAGTAGTTGAAAAAATTTCCTCTAGTAACATGGCTCATAGTACGAGTCATGGCGTGGAAACTACAAGTTGTATCTTTGACTTGTGGTAGACCTTTAGGGGTCTGTTGCTTTTAATCATGAGCAATATAGTTAGTGGATGAGTCTGTCATGACCTAAAAATCAAGTTCTGATGGCATCTATATTTTCTTCTGTAGACAAGCCTAATCCTGGCCCAGAGAAAATAGCGGTGACCACTAACAAGAATCCAAAAACTAAAAGGAGGATAAGCAGAGAAATGAAAGAAGGACAATATAAAAGAAATCTGGAAATATAAAACCAAGCATAGAATTACTCCTAAGACCCGGTGTCATGGTTGTAGAGCATCTATATACATGAATTAAAAATAAAACTCCTACTGGGGCAACTACAAAAATGACTATCCAAGACCCGACTATGATAACTCCAACACTAAAAGGAAAACCGATTAGCAAGGAGACCAACTGCTCACCGAATCTCTATAAAATACCAGCTACTGCTCTCAATCACGTTAATAAAAAAGAATCATACTAGTAACTACATCAAGAAAATATGTAGAAGTGTAGCATGAGAACCAAAACAACAGGTACCTAGTAGGCATCATAGGACAATGGTGCATTAGTAATCTTAAATAAGGTTAAGATAAATAAAAGTATGTAGAGTAGCGGTACCTACTAAACCACCCAGAAAGGGCAACTAAAATAGAAGCTAAAGAGAGCAGAGACAGGGTAATAATCATTAATGTATACAATATCGGCTAACAAGTGAAGAGAATCCACTAATAGGGTAGGTCACACAGATACTGACTCGAGTTGTAAGCAACTCGGGCCCACATATAACATCTACCTAAAGTCCCATCATAACCAGTGTAACTAGGACTTGGTAGAGTACATCTAGCGTCAGTAATATAGCTACTGATGTAACAATAAAGGCGATGAGGAAAGTGGTCAACCATATTAAAGAATGGAGATTTGATATGTTTCCTCTCTAGGATAGTCCCAACTCACATCATAGTAAGATTTCCACCGTCATCACACATATAGTATCCTATATCATGGAACTCGTAAGGGGATTATCTCAAAAGGTGGGACAAACTAGTGTTATACCACTCATAGGCACAGACACCAATAACCGAAGTACCTAGAACCCAATTCCCATCAACACCTTGTACAAACCATCAAATAGATGCCAAGTTCTAGTATGAAACATAGTCTCTCCTAGTCCCACCATGATCCCGAACCCAACTATCCACACCAAAGGTTCCACAATGTCTTAAGTCCCAAGTACACACGTATAAAGGAAGAATTATAGAGCCATCATAGCTTAGCCAAATTATCTTCGCTCCCAGACTCGTGTTGGACTAGGGAAAGATATACACAGGGCTGTTAGCTACTCGACCCAACAGTCTCTGACTAGGTAAAATGCCATCCCTCTAGAAAACTACTACCCAGCATAGCTATAACCAATCCAACACGAGTTCACCACATGAAAAAACTAACTACCCTGCATAGTCGGACCATACCCATCCTAGGTACGGTCAAATCAAATAGGGCTATTAATCGAACAACAAGGCCACAACTAGTTGTCTATGGCCCCAAAAAAGGACCACACCTTCCACAATTACACATAATAACTCAGTAAAAACACAAATAATCTGCCTACCTAGATCGGCTCTAAAGCCACTAGCCTACTTCGGGGGATAGCATCTAAGATTTGATCACTAGTTTAATCCCTTCCCCAACCTTACTACGGTCCATTATCCACATATGACAATACGCATCAATGGTGATACTCCTCCCCCAGCCACACTACAGTCTAGATTTATCATGAAACATGTGGGTATGGAAATAAGTCCCCAAGGTAAGTAGTTAAGCTACAAGCTAGCTAAATAGGCCATAAACAGGCTAAATAAGCATATCAAGCCCTAAATAATCATCCCAAACCCGATTTGGCGCTTTACCATGCATATACTATACTAATATCTTATCTGAAGAAGTAGATCGCAGCCTACCTGGATTTCGAAGATATCCTTGAATAACATGCTGCAAATGTCCAAAATTATGTATGAAGGTCGAAATCCACAAGGCTAGTAAAAATATCTCCAGCATGTCAATACGAGTAAAACAACAGCCATATTTCTATATAAGTAGTGGGTCAAACTCTCGGCTAAAATCGGGTCCGTAAACCCTAGTAGCTCCAAAACTAAAAATATTTATGCCTATGCATAGAACACAACTCGAACGTCACACGGTATAAAATAGAGATAATTTTAACAGTAGAATTGAAAGATATAATCCCTAGAAGTTATATTCAATATAAAACACTATTATAAAAGTGAAAACATGAATTTACCTGGTAGAGTTAGGCGTAGAATCACGTAAACACATTTTTATGGATAAAAAAAAATATAATACTTCAAGGGACCAAATATAAGCTTGGGGAAGGGAGGGTTTTGCATGGAATTGATGAAAAATGAAAAAAACGGCAGCATGACTTCTTTTATATACACTAGCTGTTAATGGCGCAATCGTGACTACCCAACGATCGCGTTGAGGGAGGTCCCTGGGCTGCACAGCGATCAAGACTTTTTAACGCGACCATACAAAAGAGTAAAATCCAGTATTTGGTGCGATTTCTATTAAGGCCAGTGCTGAAAATTAAACACATGCTTCCTCGTGTATAGAATGAAATCAGGGTTCGAATTCATCGACCCATATATGAATATTTACGTAAAAAATATTCTGGACTCAATGAAATTGACAAAAATGACATTCGAGATCATATGAACTAAGTAATCCCTTAAAACATCACGGTTACAAGGAAATTACACCATGACAACCGCTAGGCACCAAAATTATTGATCCCAGCAAGCCACATTTGATTGGGGGAATTACAATGATGCTCTAAATACTAGAAAGACAAAAAAATTAGAGAACGACTTTGAGGGTCGGTACATACTCTCATCGTATGTCCTGAAGGGTACAAATCAATGCGTGATGATGCAAAGGGATGCTGTAAAGGTAATTGTCAGAATAGTAGCCCTGCACCTCCTCCTTCGGCAATAAGGCATATAAAGCAGGACACACGGAGGAATCAAATCGTACATCACTACTCCCCTGTATACCTCTCCCACAGCTACAAGTCATGCCCTAAGTATAGTGATTCGGGTCGTCAGGGAACGTGGAGGGACTCGAACCCGCATGCAAACCTCATAACTAGTATGGAATCGAACCTGCATGCAAACCTCATAACTAGTAGGGACTCAAACCCGTATGCAAACCTAGTAACCTTACCATAAATGGTATAATCATCAGCTTAAGAATGCCAAGTCTTGGGAAACCCAGCATGTATGTCATATCCAATAGAACTCAAGTCCATCCAAATAGGAGAATCAAAACCGCGTGAATCCAACTATTGCCTTATAGACAATACGCAAAAAATTGAGTGCTTGTGAGAAAATATATCTGGTGGTGGGAGAAAATAGCTCCACACTGCCACCACAGTCATGGATATATATAATGAATAACAAATTAATTTCCAGTTATTACTCTGTCAATATTCAATTACCTTTTAAACTACTAGCCATAATATAGATTCAAGAGATAGACTAAACAAATCTATGAATGCCAACTGGAAATAGAATGGCTGCCAATCCCTAGTCATAAGGTACTTCCTCTCCTAGCCCAACTACGGTCCCGAGCCATGAGTAATCGCACCAACGATTCCACAACCACCTGAAGAGGGCATAATATCATCACGTAGGGATGTTGACTATCTAGAAAAGCTGTACTCGAGTGGGTACAATATCATCACAAAGGAACGCTAACTATCCAGCATAGCCGTATCCGACTATCTATAGCCAAGTGACCACACACGACCTAATCATACATAATACCTTAGGTATAACACAAAATAACCAGCCTACCTAGATAGTCTCTAAAGCCACCAGCCTAAATAAGAGGATAGCTACTAAGATCTAATCACTAGTATAATCCCCTCCCGACTAGTCTCTGTTCCAGAGTCAGTGCATAAAAAATACGCACCAAAGTTTATACTCCTCCCCCAACCATACTATGTTCTAGAGTTAGTATATAACATGCGAGTAAGGCAACATAGTCCCATGTAAGTAACTAAGCTACAAGCTAGCTAAGTAGGACATTAGTCGGAAGAGATATCATACTGGGGCTCCGAATAGTATTCCCTGCCCCAAGATTTTTTTCGCTTTACCATACATATATTACACTAATACCCAGTATGAATAAAGTATACCATAGCCTACCTGGATTCAGTGATATCCTTGAGAAGTATGACTAAATATCCAAAGAATCATGTACGAAGCTCGAATTTGCACGAGTTTAGTGAAAACATAACCCATATGTCGGACGAGTAAACCAAGACTAGATTTTTATATAAATAGTGGGGCTGAAATATAAACTAAAAATAGGTCCATAAACCCTAATAGCTCGAAAAAATAAATATTTATATCAACACATAGAGTATAGATCATACAACATATGGTAAAAAATAGGGCTCAAATTGAAAAATTTAAAACTAAAGAGAAACCAAAAAGTTCCCCGTAGAAATTATCGTTGAACCACCACAACAAGTTTCTACGGATTAAATCTTAAAGAAGGACCTTCAAAGGATCTTTATTGAGCTCCAAAGATCTGTAGAAATAGAGGATATTAGAGGAAATGTCTAAAATCTTTGAGATGAAACTTTATATAGAAAAGCCACCGAATGATCGATTCCACAACTGGACCACACACCCATTGAATTTCATAATAGAAATATCTTAGGACCTGAGTCATTTACATCCTTTATCAATAATTCCCTCAGGTTTCTTGAAATAGTCTAACCAGTTGTCTAATAGTGCTGACTCATAATGAAATGTATTAGAAAAATTTTGTATATAAAAACAAGGCATGGAGAAGTAGATGGAATAGGTTATACTGCCACTAACTCTGAAGGTAAGTCTAGTTTGCGGACAACCCCACTAATTTTCTCCATGATCCCATATGGCTCTCAACGAACCCACAAACACCAAGACCCAGTACTAAAATCAAGATTCAAGGTCTATAATCTGTGTAGCTCATTTGTCACCTTTGTCTACTCTATGATACCTAAAATCTAATTTTATAAGTCTGAATTTATATATAACCTCTTGAATCAAATCATAAGTCTGAGGCCGAATCTTGACACTACCGTACCCACTAATTAGTGATCTACAACGTCTATCATACAAAGCCTTGAATGACTCCATGTGGATGCTGGAAAGGATCTGTTATTATAGGAGAACTCTTCTAGAGCCAAATTTTGATCTCAGCTACCACTAAAATCAAAGTACATTCCGAAAACATATCCTGGAGTACTTGTATGATCTGCTGGAACTGCCTATATGTGTGTGGGTAAAAAGCCGTACTCAGAGCTACCTCTGTATCCATCTTACGCTGTACAGTCCTTGAGATATGTGAAGTAAACTACGTTCCCCTTTCTGATACAATAGAACTTATCATCCCATGTAGATGAAGAATTCCCTACATACAAAACAAGAAATCTCTCGGCACCCCCAAGAAGATAAAGTCAGCTGAATGTGAGCGGATTTGATCAATCAATAAAAGATGACCAATATAATATCACAAACCTTAAGAGTATGATGGATTTTAGAAACAAAGCCAATGATAATCCATTCCCACTTCCTCTCAGGAATAGAGAGTCATTGCAACACACCACATGGACAACGATGCTCAAACCTTACCTACTGGAAGTTCAAGAATCGGGAAACAAACTATGAATGCCACCATATGAACACTAGAATAGAAACTATATCATATTAAGATTTATCAAGGCCCAATGTCAACCATAACCACTATAAAAATCAAGAACACGCTCTCACGATAAACTTGAGGTGCCCAACTAATCTGTTGGGGATACTGTCAGTTTGTGATGGAAAATCAGTACATGGTACTGTCCTCAGTGAATCAAGTGCCACCATATGAAATAATAGAAATTAGGACCTTGCTATGCCTAGGGGTATGGAGTAAAATCAAATCATCAATTCTAGAACTACTAGGACCAACACCCATCTATAATATACTATTAGAAACTAATAAAACTCTGTATGAGAGATTGCAAGACTACGATATCCTCGGGTATAATAGACTAACAATATAATGAAAGACAACCGATACCAACTGGCTTGCCAACAACATCAGGTACAAAAAATAGCAGTTGTACTTGCCTGTAAAACAGACCCTACTCTGGTCCTAGAACAAAAACCAAAGTGACTATCTGGACCTCGATCATAAACATCAATCCACCAACCTAAAATCAATCAGAATTTAACCCAAAAAGACATATAAAACACAAAGAAACGATAGTGCCAAGGTACCCTGTCATTCTACTCACATATTTAACAATAACCTCAGGTCACGCCTGTAAACTTGGTTGCCGTCATCTCATATCAAAATGGTATAACAGGATAAGCCATTGCACTATCCAAAAGCCAAATACCCAAAACTAGTGATCATCACAAATCGAGAACAAGGATGAAATCCAACTACTCATGACCTTCTATAGTTAAGTGCCCCTAATTCAGAACCTAAAAGCCTCCCAACTTTCATAAAAAGAACACAATCACAAAACTAGATCACAACCCTGTATAAATCAATCACTAGTCCAAACACAAGAAATTATAGTAGAAACCAACCAGTATCCACTTATGAGGATCAAACCTATAGGGTTGCTTCAACTAACTACGACTGGAAATAAATCACATAACTAGGTGTACGAAATCCTCTGGGATACCATGAACTCGATCCACCACTAAAGGAGCACTGTTGCCTAGCATAACAGTTACATGCTTGCGGGAACAAAGACTAACTAGAAACAAACACGATCAAGGGAACCTAAGAGATAATAGCCAACCCCATTTAAACCTACCATGGGTAAAGGATAAAGATAAATCTCTAGCAATCAATCCAAAACCAAAGAAAATGAATAGAAAGAGTGAGTAATTTACTTATAAATAATACTCGCTCTCGTTCTCTAGAACCAACAAACAAAAGTCATGGATAGTGCGGACCTACGAAATAGCTTACGGTCGGGCAAGATCAACACATGATAATAGGCCATCTGGCCATAAGAATAAAGAGAATGTAAACCCACAATGCAAATAATTACCCCAAGGACTAAATGCCTGACCTGAACGTAAGACCGATCCTAATTGGGAAGGACCCAAGGATCCCTATCAACCTGCCGAGATATGCCAATAATGGGTAAGGTATAATTATAATTTAACACTCGTATCTAGGGATAACAGGGTAACCTTCTTATGCCTGACAAAATCACTAAGGCCACTTATCAGTAAAAGGCCCAATTCCGCTATCTCATAACATCTATAGGCTAAACTAGCTAGACAACTGAAATCCTACACTAGGATCCACTACTAAAAAGTTCCCTCCTCACTATAGGAAACACGAGGACCCCATGAACAATATCCACTGCTCAGGGTAGGAGAGGTCAAGTTCTCTCAAATCTCAGCTAGGATATTAAGGCCTGTCTAAACAAGGGGACTCATCCCTTGAACCATAAGACCACAACCTAACAAGGAATCACAAACACCTCCCTGGGATAACAGAAAAGACTTAGCTCACCAATCAAAATCATAACCCAGTTGTCATTGACCAGTTACATAAAAGAGGGCCACAAAGTCAAAGGCAACAGTATGGCCTAACCTAGTCCATGATAAAACATCAACGAAGATAAGGTCACTCAAACATATAAAGCAAGAAAGAAATAAGTTAGAGTCATACACCAGTCAACATAATATAACTAGGTAGAGAGTAAAATAAAATCACGTCGTAAGTAGATCCTGAAGGTACCTCACCCGAAACACCCTGCCTAAGGCTATAAATCAAAAGATGGAGAACCGTTAGAAAATTCTACTGAGAAGACTAACTAAGGCATCCACAACTGGGGCACTCTCTGGACCAAAAATCAATCCCTTTACAAGCATACAAGAACTACTAATACCACCATATGCCCTAAGTAATTATTGATATGAGGCTAGAATCACTTTCGAATGTATGGCCTAGCACTGCGGACACTCTCTGGACCAATGGCCTAGTTCACCATACTCATAAAAACCTCGATCATGATCTTACTAGGACCATAACTAAAATACTCTGGACACCACATCCTTACGAACCTGAAGATGCACCCCTGGTGGACTAACTACTCGGTGTACTTGGGAGTTAGTTCACTGACTGAGAAAAGATCCAAACGGACTGACTGTACTAAGCAACTGATGTACAAAAATCCATGTACTAGGGACTGACTATACTGTTCCCTCATAAATCAGTAAATCATTATAAAAAATCAAAAGGACAACTGGATAGGCCG
This sequence comes from Withania somnifera, assembly GCA_039654485.1. Lineage (NCBI taxonomy): Eukaryota > Viridiplantae > Streptophyta > Magnoliopsida > Solanales > Solanaceae > Withania > Withania somnifera. The sequence continues at coordinate 263 of JBDJHY010295108.1, read as the reverse complement.
GACCCAAATTTCGACTACTCTGCTCAGGCTGCTGTGACAAAAGAACCCTGGGATAGGGGAAATCCATGGCCTCATGTACAAAAACCTCCACATATAAACCCCCAGGGTGTTCATACCTCAGATCCTAAAATGTATCATAACCAACGCTTGTCGTCTGGTAGACTTTATGACCACCAACCCCATAGGTCTCATGAGCCTCTCCCAGGGCCACCAACTATCCAAAGATCTATCTAAGGATATGTCCTGCTACTACCAAGTGTTCT
>JBDJHY010295097.1:0-10009 GCA_039654485.1 Withania somnifera | reverse complement strand
CATTAGTCTCTACAACTCAATAATCATATGGTGAAACGGACCCATCCCTAATGCACTCTCATCGGAGCCAAAAGGCCCAACTTCTCATGTCATGAATGCACAACATATCAACAAGTATATATCAACATATGATCATGTAATAGCAATTTGCTATGCCCTGCATAGGTACCTAGCTAATTTCTAAGTTACAGGCACCATATCAATCGGATGCCAAATTATAAATATCAACATGGAAAGAACAAAAAAATGGTACAAGATTACTATATCCACCTCTCTACCCAACTCACAGATGCTACATAGTACAATTGTTAATGCTATAAGCCCAGAGATAACCCATGGAGCCTACCTATCATCCGACGATAAAGCACTACAATTTCATGAATCTTACTCCGACTGATGTCAAATTATCTCCAAATTCTCTGTAACTTGCATCGATATGTTCTAATACGAGTCGAACAATATAATTTATGCTATGTTTCGGACTGGGGATAAAATGGGGCCTCAATCGAGCCTGTGGAGCACACTCACCGAAACAAAAAATAATCATCTTTGAGGGGTTTCCAACGTTACTAGGAACCGGTGCTCCAAAATTGAGCACAATTCGAGCAAGGGAATACCCTTGAACAACCCGTAGAAAATTGAGCATAAAAGGGCTAAATAATTGAACTTTATGAATTTATACATTGAATTCTGGAAAAGGATACGATAGTACAATGAATAATAACCTAAAGGAGCAAGGAATTATTATATAAATTTGAATATAATTGAAAAAATAAAGATTCCATGACTAGGACATTCATGGAGGAAAAAGGCTAATTTTAATAAAATTTAACGGATAAAATCACTTACCGAAGGTAAAGTTGATGTAATAATTCTTTAAGGAACTTTCTATGAATTTTGGGGGAGTTTCCAATACAAATTACACAATCTTTAGAGAGAAAACGAGGAAAAACTGATGGGAAAATAACCCCAAAAAGGGCAAAAATGCATAAAAAATGCCTCAGGTATCAATTTATCGGCACCTCTAATTTTTCAACAGTTTTGGCAGATTAATTGGTACTTTGACTGATAAATTGATCAAAGCTGCACAAAAAAACCAACAACTGTTCTGAAATTCATCCTGGGTTTTGAAGATGAAAGGGAGTCCAGTTTTGACAAACCAAATATGTACTATATGTGAAAAACACAATCCGGGCTCCAAAAAATTGACGAAATTGACATAGGATGTCATTTGTGTGAAAATCACGCCAACCAAGACTTAACCAATACTAGAAAATTTCTAACTTTCCAATCTCAAATCGAGCACAAACACCTTGGAAAGCGTACCGAAGGTCAAACTAGACTAAATTTACCATTTCAGAGCTGATGGAAGCGTCAGAATTCCAATTTGTCACTCCAAATATCAAAACACCACTCAAGCTCCACTTTAGGCCTTAAACTTAACTAAAATACAGAAGTTGGCATAAATTGCAAACGAAAACTCCAAAACATAAACTTAAGGTCAATCTTGAAATTATTTGACATTCCAAAGCTAATGGAACTATCAGACTTTAATTCTGAGCTCGTCTTAAATAAAATTTGACTTTGGACAATGAGTACTTAGTTTTAGGCTCTAAAAAAGGAACTTTGAGATATTTCTCAACCGAGTCATCAAGAATCCAAACTATCGGTCCCACGAAGTCATAAATGACTTGAGGCAACTACTAAAATGCTCTAGAATGCAAAACATTGTGTATTTATCATAAGTGACCATGATGGTCATTACAAACTACGATTCGAAAAGAATATTAAGTAGTGTCCCCCACATGGGTTCGGAGAAAGCCAATTGAAGGGGTTTTATCATGCTCTGAATACCCCTTCAAAATTGGTTGTGGACGAAATTAACAGAGGGTGCTACATGTCACGCACTTATGCTTAGGTGTTCCAAGAGTTGGACATGGTACCAAGGAATACGAGAGGATTTCACACCATAAACTCTAAAATATCTGGTGGGTCTAAGAATGACAGTATGTTGGTGAAGCAACACCGAAGAGAGGAAGAACGAGACCAGGATATGGCACTTGAGAACACATACTGATTTGATGTCCAAAAAATTATTAAGTGGCATTTATGGTAACGTAAAAGTTGTTGCATCTTATGAAGAAGGTGAGTATGATAGCATCGAGTATGAATCTAAATAAGAGGCCAGAATTCTGTAAAATCTGGAAGGGGGGGTCCACCAGGGAACCCATGGTCGGAACCCAAACAACAAATATTTTTATGGGCGCGATGATTATCATAACAGAGTGCATAGTAATTGGAGGAATAAAGATACTTATGAATAGAAGAACAATGGAGGTTAGTAGCAGCCAAGGCAGTGTGAGAAAGCAACTGGTAAATCAAGGATAGAAGAAATTGCCACAGTACTTCAAAAAGTAGAATCTTCTGATGAAATCTTGAAAGTAATAAACAAGAAGATTTCTCAAGTGGTCGAATCACCTTCAGTGTCGATAAATCAGTTAAGAGTTTTAGATGGGATAGATGTACGCCTCCTTAAACCATCAGAATGGAAGTAATCTGGCATCTAGTACCAAGGACACAACCATTATATGGCTATCACCACAGACAGTGGTAATTTGTTAGCCGGTCCATAGCCATCTAAAGAGAAGGACAGAACAAACAAAGAGTCAACCACAAAAAAAGAATTGAGTGAAGTAAAATTGAATGAATCACAGAGGGGTAAGAGCCCTGTGATAGAAATGGGTAAGAAATAAATAGATAAGGAACTGAAATTCCTCGACCTCCACCTCCGTTCCCTTAAAGAATGAAAAAGAAAACCGAGGATGGATGCTTTCAGAATTTTATGAGCATGTTGACACAACTATCAGTGAATGTCCCTTAGGTGGAAGCACTTGAGCAGATGCCTGATTATGCCAAATTCATGAAAGATTTGGTAACTAAGAAAAGAATGATCATTTTTGGGCCCGAAGATAATATTCATCATTATAGGGCTATATCATCCCGATCTTTGGTGCAAAAGAAGGAAGACACGAGGGCATTCACTATTCCTTGTACTATCCGAACATTCTATTTTACTCGAGAATTATGTGATTTAAGGGAAGTATCAACTTGATGCCTTTGGAAATCTATAGCAAATTAGGCTTAGGAGACCCTAAACCTACGGCTATACGACTGTTAATGACGGACCGGTCAATTAAGAGACAAGAAGGAATTTTATTTAATATTCTATTTAAGTTGAACAATCTTATCTTTTTGGATAACTTTGTTATCCTCGACTACGATGTTGACTTCAAGGTGACAATCATTCTGGGTAGACCATTTTTAGCAACTGGAAGAGCTTTAATAGATATTGAGAGAGGTGAGATGCAAATTCGATTAAACACTGAAGAGGTCACGTTCAACATCTGCAAATCCATGAAGAAGCCATGGGATATGAATGTGGTTTTTGTTATTGTGGATGAATGGGATAATGTCAATGAACTTCAGGTTGATGAGAAATTTTTTATCTATCTGTTAGTAGCAGTTATGATGAACTATGATGGTGAAGACATAGAGGTTTATGAGAAAGCTTTAAATGCCTTAACTGGGGTAGGGTCATACTTATATGAGCCAAGAAAGCTCGACTTATACATACAAACCAGGACGACACCGCCAACAAACCCATCAATTGAAGAGCCCCCAACTTTGGAGCTCAAAGCACTCCCAAGCCATTTACAGTATGCCTTTTTTGGGAACTAACAACACCTTGACGGTAATCATCTTGGCACAGTTGGTGGATCAACAGGTCACAACCTTGGTCCATGTTTTGAAGAAGTTTAGGAAGGCGATTAGTTGGATAATTGTAGATATCATCGGTATTCCACCAGAAATTTTCCTACATCGTATAGAGTTAGAGGTGGATAATGTGCCCAACCGAGAACACTGGAGGAGACTTAACCCACCTATGTAAGAGGTGGTAGAAAGGGAGATTATTAAATGGTTGGTTGCCTAGGTTGTTTACCTAATTGCGAACAACATATGGGTGAGTCCAGTTCAGTGTGTACCTAAGAACAGAGGCATGGCAGAAGTGGTGAATGAATAGAATGAGTTAATACTCATATTCATATTTTATAATTTGGGTCCAAAATTGACCCCAAAAAGCAGGAACCGAGGGTCAATAGATTTTTAAAATTTTTGTTAAAAACAAGTTTTCCATATTTCAAGGATCATAAATACAAAAATCATCGAAATCGTAGTTTTAATTGACCCTTAAAAGTGGAGAACACAATATCAAGGTTTTTCTCAAAATCCTAATTTTTATACCTTGAAATTACCAAATTACATGCTAAAATCGAGAAATTATTAGCAGGGAATCAAAGACTTGGCATTTTAGAAACTTACCAAAGTGATTCCCCTTGAAAACTACCCTTGAAAATCCCCAAGCTAGATCTCAAAGTCAAAAATGGTGAAATGGGTAAAAAGTGTTCATGAACAGTAATTTTAATCACTAGCTTTTCGGTCTCACGTGTTTTATACGATCGCGATGAATAAAAGTTTGAGCCCCTATTTACTCTACCCAATCACGACAAGGCCTAATGTGATCGTTAGGGTCAGGAGTTCTATCCTATGTGATCATGAACAATGGGTCATGTGATCATGATGTTGTGAAGGATTACCTTACATGATCATGACATAAAAACACGAGATTATAATGAGGAGTTAGGGCATGCACCAGTAACTCTGCTGACAGCAAAGTCTAATGTAATCTAGTCTACAATAGGACCCTCGGGATTCGTTTGAAATTCTGTGAAAATAAATTATATATGCTACCTCATTAAATTTGATGATATGGACTCAACAGAACCATCAAAATGCGAATCGGTTGTCTCTTTGACCCAATACTCGCCAAAGTTACTAAAAATAAAAAATTTACTCAAAAATGCGATTTTTTTCCTCGAAACTTATGAAAACTATTTCGAATCTTTTCCTAACCCAAAATGACCTCCTAAATTCAATGAAATCGACGAAATTCGAATACGATCTTAATATGATCAAATATTGACCAAAGTCAAAACTTGGCCTTAAAACTCAACTTTATGGCCGAATGAGCTAAAATCAATATGAAGGGTCTAAAACAGAAGACGAAGGACCTCCTAGATTAATTTTGACATTCTGGAGCTGGTGGATCCGACATAATTACTTTTCGACACTCAGAGCTCCAAATAAGGTCTAAAGCTACCTATTTTACTACAAAGGCTTCCAAAAACTAAAAAATTCTCAAAGATCACTACTTTTAGCTCCACTTTTAAAGCCAACCTCCTAAACTGAGTAATTATGACTCAAGGCATGTGTAAATATTTTACTCTCTTTTCTAAAATATTTTTAATATTGGAAAAATAATTCTTTATCTATGCTATTTTATAAGAGTCATGTAATTTATTAGTACTGTAATAAAATAGTAAGTATAGTTATGTTGAAGAATTAATATTTTACAAGGTAAGTATTATTCAAAATAATTTTTTATTAATTATGATATATTTTAAAAATTGTATTTATTTTATTAAGGACCTACGCAATATCCAAATACTTATAAAAATGGATAAACATAAATTATTTATTAAGAATCTTAAATAAGATTCTCACTGCCTGTTCCCTTATATAACTACATAACTATATATATATATATATATGTTAAAATAAAAGGAGTATTAGTTATTACGTTAATTATTCATTCTATTCGAAGGTTCTTGAAGAGACTTTTTTTAACTTGATATGTAATTTTCCTTTTTAATTCTTTAATCTTGATAAATTTTGCACTTTTATTCTTTACTTCTCCAGGATGTATTGATCCTGATTCATATCCAAATTGTTCTCATTATCTGAGCATGAGTTCCCAGTGTTGCTGAAAACCCCATTGTAATTTTCATTTTTGGTCCGATTAGCGGGTCTTACAGGCCAATTTCGGGCTCGATATTTGGCTTCAAATTTGATGTAAATTATTCCATTAGAGTCGTATTGACATATAGATGCTTATTTTGCTAGTTTCGAGCCTGTTTGGAGCCGCTACGAGTTAGGCAAGCTAATTTCCATGAGTTGTAGCTGTGTATTCACAGGATGACAGATAGGCTTTGGTTTACTCCCTGTGTATACAATTGCTATAACTTTTTCTAGATAGAATACTTGGGTTGGGAATATTAGGTAGTCACCATGACCATTGTCCGCTTATTTTCTTTTGCTTTGTCTTTTTTGACGGTATTCGGTGTGAAACTAATATAGAATCAGATATGCGGAAGAAAACACAAATACGAGAAATAGAAAGAACACAAAAATAAAGATAAATGACAGATAGATAAAAACAAATAGGATTAACAAGACAACTAAAAAGTGTATGAAATTCTAAAACCTATTTTAAGAAACCTACAAGCACCAATCTCTTACGGATACTGTGAGAAAATCACAATCACAAAGAAACATTCATTTCTCTACAAAAACCAATGCATGGAATTCACTCTGAATTTCTCACACGGAGAACACTCAAAACACTCATCAAGGGTTCTTTGCAATAAACATTCAACCTAAACTATGTAAAAGCCATAACCACTTACTTTTTGTAGTAGCTATTACTTTACTGGGCCCATGGCAACAAAGCATGAAAGATAAAGCCTTAACCATCCCATAGGCTTATGGACGATCCTCTTGGCATCCTGTCCAAGCTTGGACGGCACACTGGACGACTTGTCCATCTTAGAGAGGCCAACTGGTTGGCCTTTCCTCCTTTGGACTGGCAACTAAGCGGCCTTCCCACTTTGGACAGAACATTGGGCAGCCTATCCACTCTTGGACTGCTTATCATAAGTGTTGGACAAGTCATCTACTTCCTACTTCTTCCGAGGCTTCTTGAATCTCCTTCTAAGCTATTCTCAAAAGTGATCTAAATATCCAAAAATAACCTTCAATGGTTTCACATCAAGTACCAAACAATCCATAGGATCCATCATCAAATCATCACAAGTAAGGTCAGTCCGTATCATATAATTCTCTCCTTTTTGAAAAAGATTCGCCCTCGAATCTATACCTTAAAAACACAATACGAAAAGGACAAAAAAAATAAATTTCCTCAAGATATGAAGGTTAGCATGAATAGCATTAAGCATCAAGAATTAAGAACGTTTCATCTAAGAATAACCAGGGTTTTCTTTCTTTATAGAACAACAACATATGCAACATAAGGAACTTGGTTTAGCCTCAAACAAGAAACACAATCTATACCAACAATCATGTCATCATAAGAAGAGGTAGTATAGAAAGTGGAGAAGATCATGACACTTAACAAAATTGTTCTCATTTCCCAAACTCATAGCCATCATAAAAACATTATCAAATATTTTTTTGGGAATCAAAGCATTTGAGAACATCATGAACTCACTTGTCCTAGTGTCACCTACTCCAATCAAAGACTCACAACATGCATATCCAACACAACCATGAATACCATCACAAAACATTACGTAACCACTAGGCTCATCAATTATACCACAAAGATACATTTTTATCACATGAGAATAATCCAAAGAAAATTAGAGACAATCATCAAGAATAGGTAAGACATAGGATCAAAGAGTACCAACACTCTCCCTACAAAATATCACATTTCCTCCATGGATATTCATCAACAAAAGTAGAAGGATACTTACCTTGAGGAAAAGAGTTTGAACTTGTACCTTGGTCTTCCTTTGGTGAGTCATCACTTTCCTTCAACTCCAAAAAATCTTTGGACCCCAAAGTTCGGTCCACCTTTATTTCTTTTGGAGCTACCTCACCAGGTGACTCCACAATTAAAAACAATGGGTGATAGGTATCTCCTTCATTCATCAAGTATGGATAAACCAATATTTATCCATCTTCTGCTTCCCAAAGTAGGTTATTATAAAAATGGTAGCCTTCTGGGAGTGCTACATTTTCATTTTACTTCATATCATAGGAGAATGCCAATGGAATGGCCTTAGAATAACTATGTACCTATAGAAGAGAAAGAGAAGTACTAGAAACAATGCTAGTACTTAGGTTAGCGTGGTTCAAAAGTCTTGTGTCTCATTCCCCTTATAACTTGCATTGTCCTTAGCCATTATTCCCAATTTTCCCTTTTCCCCTAATTCATTCTTCTACCTCACATAAAAAAGTGGAACAGTGATATTTCCTTTTTGAGGCTAATCCTCATTAGTGGGAATCTCTATCTTCATCATTCCATGGGGAACAATGACATTTCATTTACAATCATCTTTATATTCACCTTCTCCATTGAAATTAGTATCCCTTTGAGACTCCTATTCACTCTTTTCTTCTACTTTATAGAAGAGCTTTCCATGTCTAAGGATTATGGATCTTCGATTTAGATATTCGCTTATCATATAGCCATATCCTTTGCACTTGAAGCGTTAAATACATTTGAACTTCATTTGGATATCCTTGGGTACCTTCACTTGGGCATACTTGTCAAAGGACTTCCATTAATATAACTCCTCAAAGAACTTCTTGGAGTCCTTGCTCTTATCCAAAGTTGCTGACTCATGCATCTTTTCGTTTTCCCTTAAGAATTGGAGTTGGAATACCCCTTTACTTTTCTCTCTTTACTCTCATTTATGTTTTTCTCAATATCTATAGTCGCATCAGCAACATTATTGAATTGTTCAATCTTGTGTAGAAGCATATGAGAATAATTATCATCATTCAAACCACTTCAAAAGAGAGCCTTTTTTTGGTTGCGATGCTCTTGATAATCAAGTCTTAAAGTCATCTTCGAAAGCACGCCTTTTTTAAGGAACACAAGGAAATTGGTCTAGCCTCAAGCAAGTAACACAATCTCTACCAACAATCATGTCATCATAAGTAAAGAGGTAGTATAGAAAGTGGAGAAGATCATGACACTTAATAAAATTGTTCTCATTTACCAACTCATAGCCACAAAAAAAACATTATCAAACATTTTTTTGGGAATTAAAGCATTTGAGAACAACATGAACTCACTTATCCTCGTGTCACCTACTCCAATCAAAGACTCACAAGATACATATCCAACACAATCATGAATACCATTACAAACAATTAGGTAACCACTAGGATCATCAATCATAGCACAAAGATCAATTTTTATCACATGGGAACCATTCAAAGAAAATTGGAGAGAATCATCAAGAATAGGGTAGTCCATAGAATCAAAGGGTACCAAGACCCTCCTTAAAATATATCGCATTTTGTCCATGGATCTTCATGAACAAAAGTAGAAGGATACTTACCTTGAGGACAATATTTTGAACTTGTAACTTGGTCCTCCTTTGGTGAATCATCACTTCCCTTCAACTCAAGAAAATCTTTGGACCCTAAAGTTCGGTCCACCTTTATTTCTTTTTGAGCTACCTCACCAGGTGACTCTATAAATGAAATCAATACATCATAGTTATCTTATTTATTCATCAAGTATGGATTAACCCATGTTTCTTTATCTTCTTATTCCCAAAGCGGGTTATTATAAAAATGGCAGCGTTCTAGGAGTGTCGTATTTTTGTTTTGCTTCAAGCATAAGAGAATGCCAATGGAATGACCTTAGAATCACTATATACCTGTAAAAGAGAAAGAGATGTATTGGAAAAAATGCTAGTACTTAGGTTAGCTTGGTTCAAAAGGTCTTGTGGATCATACCCCTTTTAACTTCCATTGTCCTTAGCTATCATTCCCAATTTTCCATTTCCCCCAATTCATTCTTCTACCTCACAAAAGAGAGTGGAATAATGATCTCTCCTTCTTGAGTCCAATCCTTATTAGTGGGAATCTCCCTCTTCATCATTCCATGAGGAATAGTGACATTTTCTTTACAATCATCTTTATACTCACCTTTACCATCGAATCACTATCCCTTTGAGACTCCTCTTCATTCTTTTCTTCTATTTCATAGAGAAGCTTTCCATGATTAAGGATTATGGCTCCTCAATTTAGACATTCGCTTATCCTGTGGCCATATCCTTTGCACGTAAAG
>JBDJHY010295086.1:0-10009 GCA_039654485.1 Withania somnifera | reverse complement strand
CTTCAAACTCTCCGCTTAAATAATAATTAGAATTAGTTTAATCCAATTAAACAGTTAATACAAGTCCTTGTGGGTTCGACATCCGGCTCGCAAGAGCCACTACATTACTTGTACGATCGCGTACACTTGCGTGTGCGTTTGGATGCAACAGGAGGTTCTTGATTCTTGAAAAAAGTATCTTAGATTTTTATGTGCTAGTTTTTTTGTAAATGAGAGTAATGCAAAATATTTGAGGATATTCGTGCGGGTGGAGATGAGTATTCACCCAGACACTACAGTCAATCATGAAGAATTAAAGTGAAGAAATAAAAATAATTATAAACATTTGATTCATCTATCCTCTATTGTGTTGATATAATATGAGCCTTGGGGATACCCGAATGGACCCTTGATTGATAATTAATTCAATGTTATACCCGTATGTGGGATTTTATTTCCATGAGTTGATAATTTATTTGACGATTTGCCTATGTACCATATTTCTTACTCTTGTGATAGTATCCTTGTTGTTGGATTCTAGATTTTAATTTGATAATGATAATGTTGACGATGTGAAATCAAGGGCAAAGATCCATTCTGGTATTACTATGATATGCAAATATTGATGTTATACAAGTAAGGACTGAGGCCCATTCCAGTAATATTGTGATGTGAGGCTATTGATGATATGAAAGAAAGGGCAGAGGTTCATTTCGGCATTGCTGTGATATGCGATGTGGATTGGGTACCATGTTGGTATGGGTATTTTTACTTAGCCATTGCATGGCATATCCCACTTATTGATGTTGCATTGCCTTTTTCCTATTTTTTCGATTATCACCCTGAAATGAGAAATGACTCCTAATTATGATAAATAAATGAGAAAAGTCATATGATTGATCATGATTTATATGGGACAGGGAATAGGGATATGGTTACTGTTGTCCCGATTTATTTTTTTAAAACCCATTTTATGAGTACATTCCTCGGTATCCAGGATGTACCCTTTTTACGACTTGTGTGCTAGGTACTGATTGAGGTGTAAAGGACTCGTTACACGAGTTAGTGATATAACAAGTGGTTTCCTCATAAGTCGTGACTTAACTTCGAGAAGGGAGACCTACACTTGAATAGTGATGATCCTATAGTAGTGACAGAGACTTTATGAGGACAATTTGATTCACATGATGATAATTTTACCTTGATCTACCCATTCTAAAATTTGTCCCATAAGTTTATTCTTCGGTATCCAAAATGTACCTTTATTACTGCGGGTGGACTTGTGTATTAGGGAATAAATGGAGCGCTTAAGGATGGGATGGGATGGTTTTACATGATGACTACAGATTGGTTTGTAAGATGGTTTTGGATTGGTTATGAGTTACTTTACTTATGTTGGTCTACAAATTTTAGAATCTGTCCTACAAGTCCATTCTTCAGTATCCAAGATGTACCCTTCTTACCACATGTAGACTTGTATGTTAGGGATTAACATGGATGCTAGACTTGAGTAGTGCTCCTTTTACCTTGACCTTTTCCTTTTAAAATCCAATCCACAAGTCCATTCCTCGGTATCCAAGATGTAGCCTTCTTAACATGGGTGGAATCGCGTATTAGGGACTGATATGAGTGAAGATGGACTCCCTCAACGAGTTTATGGTACGATAGTGGGATTTTTCTATGAGTTTTAAGTTGACTCAAGAAGGGAGGCCTACGCTTGGGATAGGTCGAGGGTAATCACTTGGTACTTGAGATTGTTTTGGATTTAGTTGCCTTACTAGTTTTTGGTACTTATATATTGAGATGTCTGATGAGGCGATGTTAGAATTTTATTATGATGATATTCTGTGGGACATTATGTTAAAGCTTTTTTTGTTGATTTTAGATTGTTGTTGTTGGTTTCTGCTGAGTAGTTAGTTTGTTGTTGTTAACCCCTACGCCCTGTATCTATTATTATAAATTATTGGTTTTGTTTCCTGTTTACAGCTTGGTGTTATTGAAGGATTGTGGTTGGTGTCTCAGGGTGGTTGGTGCTCATCACCAATTTGATTTAAAGTCAGCCAAGGATACTTACTGAGTTCCTATTATTTTATTTTGGTACTCACCGCCTTTACACTTGTGTAGGTTCGAAGCCTGATTTACTTTTTCTCAAATCAGAGTCCGAGGTTGACACTCGAGAGATCCAGAGGTTGTAGTCTAGCAGGCGCCTTGGAATTTCCCTATCTTATTTCTTTATTTCTATCCTGTTGAGAATTGGAGACACTGACACCGCTTTATTGTATCAGACTTGTATTATATTATTTAGTGACTTGTACATAGTGTCTGAAGATTTTGGGTGGTCTATTAGTTGGATTTTCATATTGTACTTCTCTTATTCTTGCTGACTCACTCTTATCTATATTGCCCCTTATAGTAATTAATATGCTTACTTATCTAGGTGGAGGACATGTGTCGTCACGACTGGATTTGGGTCATGACACTTCAACATCAGTCTCAATACCTATATGTTATTGGGGCGAATGTGTTGTTACTGCAACCTTCTTAATCAACATATTTCCTTCTTTTCTTAAAGGGTAGACTACATTCCCTATTCTTTTCGGCAAGGAACCCAACAATGATTTTCTCAAATCCTTTGGATGTCTTTATTTTGCCTCTACTTTGTCCCACAGTAGACCTAATTTTACCCTCTTTTTTTCTTGCTGACTTATTATTTCCTAAATTTATCCTCTTATAGTAGTTGATAGGCTTACTTGTTCTGATGGGTTAGAATAGGTGTCATCACTATTGGATTTGGGTCATGACACTTCTACATATGTCTCAATTACCCATTTCCTATTGGGACGAATGTGTTCTAACTACAACCTTCTTAATCAACATATTTCTTTCTTCTGTTCTTAGAGGGAATACTCCATACCATATTCTTTTTGGCAAGGAACCCAACTATGAATTTCTCAAATCCTTTGGATATCCCTGCTTTGTCTCTATCTTGTTGCTTAATACACCTAATTTTTCTCCTAGAGCTGCACCCTCTGTCTTCATTCGTTACTCTCTAGGAAAAAAAGGTTATAAACTCTTAAAACTTCAACCAAAAGGATATATTTTTTAAAGATGTATCCTTTCATGAGTACATTTTCCTTTTTCTCTATTACTTTTCTTCCACCCATTTTCCCCTCACTAATTTCAAATGAAAGTTCTGATTTTATTCCACACTCTAACCTTCCTCTTCATACTCCTGCAGTCGCTCTTGATCCTACTATCCCTTTTTTGACACTTCTTCTCCCTCTATTCCTTCCTCTGAACCTAGAAGATCAACCAGAGTGCTCAAGACTCTTACTTATCTAAATGATTACTTGTTTACTTCTGTTGTTCTCATTGACATCTCTTCTTGTTTTATTGATCCCGTTATTCCACAAGAATTTCCTATTTCTGCTCTTTCTTTGTCAAATCAATAAGTGTTTAATTATGTCACTCGAATCACTGAACCTACTAGTTTTTCACAAGTTCCTCAACACCCTGGTTGGCAACAAGCTATGCAATCTGTGTTTGAAGCACTAAAGGCTAATCAAATATGGTCAGTTGTTGAACTCCCTATTGGGAAGAAGCCATTAAATCGCAAAAGGGTTAATAAAGTCAAGCATCACTCAGATGGGAGTATTGAGAGGTTGAAGGCATGCTTGGGGATACTAAAAAATAGGGAGTAGATTTCAATAAGACATACTCCCCTGTCATTGAGAAGACTACCATTAGATATATCCTTTTTGCCGTTAAGAAGGGATGGGAACTAACCCAATTGGATGTCAATAACGTGTTCCTACATGGAACTTGCAGGAACAAGTGTTTATAAAATTCCCTCCTAGTATGACTGGTACATGTCCTAACCAAGTTCTATGATCTTTATGCGATTTACGATAAGCATCAAGAGAGTGATATGATACTTAGAATTTTTAGGGGTTTTCTTCCTTTTTGAATGACTATTGTTTTTTTTTAAAATAAGATGGTGATTTTATATCTATAGCCGCAATCTTTATAAACGACATCATTCTCATTGGGAAAAACATTCCTAAACTTTCATAGCTAAAGGATTTCTTACATAAGGAATTTCAAATACAAGATTTAAGGAACTTACATTACTTTCTTGGTTTGGAGATTATTCGTGAGCCTTAGTCTCATCCTCTGTCAAGGAAAGTTCACAGTTGACCTTCTTTTTGAATAAATTGTGATCACTTACTAAGAGGCTAATTCTCCGTTGGATCCTTCTTGTAAGATACCTTCTGAAAATGGGGAGTTAATGGCAGATCCTCTTGTTTATCGGTGACTCATTGGTAAACTCAACTATTTGACCTACACACGATCAAACCTTTCTTTTTCAGTATAACATATTTCACTACTACTCTTCATATTGTTTGACATTTACATCGATTCCCTATTTGAGATCTTTTCTTTTCAACAGATCCATTTCTTTCTGTCCTATCTACTCACAAATCTATCTTCTCCAGTTACCCTTCCTATTTCTATTTAATCAGAGAGTCAATCTGTACTCCACATTGCTTAGAACTCATTTTTTTCATGAATAGACGAATCACGTCGAGCTCGACTGTCACTTCGTCCATCATCAGTTCATTGCCAGTTTGATTTCCCTCCACTTTGTACCTTTTATTTGCTCAAGTCCCAGACATATTTACCAAACTTTTATTTGGACCTTTCTATTTGTAGAGTCTATGCATTAATGGTGACACTATATTAGTGGAAGAAGAATAAAAGAGAAACATGCTCAAAAATGTGGAGGAACCAATCAAAAAAGGGAAACATACACACAAAAGGATGTATATCTTCTACACCTTCTAGAAATGCAGTTGGGAACCTTTCATCCGTTGGACCAAGTCATGTTGACACAAATCTTAGTCGTATATGTGTGTGGAATTCTAAGGATTTTTTTATATAGATTATTTTTATATTTAAATGTTTTTTATTCTTTTATCCAATTATTGATAGCCACGTGTATTAGGTTTTAATTCTTTTCTTGATCTTCGCCCAAATATTTATATATATATACACATGATGTGAAAAAAAATTAATATAAAGGAAAATCTTTTATAATTTCTCACTTTTCTTCATCCTGAATTGGGATTTCCATTGATGAACCATTTCAATATTACTAGTGCTGCCGTGCCACGAGGCATGATCATGGAAGTAATGAAAAAGGAAAAGATATGTAGTTGGACCATATGTTCTATCCCTTGTTTGTCCGTAAACAATAGTTTACATCCTTATAGGTGTACTAGTTTAGTATACACGTTTTATGCATGTATTCATATTTGAGTATATTATTTTTTCAAAAAATTGATCAATACTTTGATTAGAGACTTTTAACTATGAGAGAACATTCAGGTATTTTTTTTATCTAAAATAAAATTCATGTAATGTAATACTGAGAAGTATTTGACATACTCTTCAAATTTTGTAAGTTTTTTAAAACAAATGTCAAATGTTGGTTTATTATCTTGGTTGACATGAGTAGTTGTAACTGACCGCAAGTATTTATCCTGGTATATACAATAGTAGTCTAACTAGTGTTGAAGAAAAAATAATTATTAACCATTTCCAACTATCTTCATTAATTAGACGAAGAATTTCACAAATCAAACACTACGTACTTATATCTTCTTGATAAAACTAACCTTGTTAATTGAGCAAACATAAAATGTTGATTTTTGTGAAGCCAAATAATCTCTTACACATAAAATATATGGCTACAAAATAGTACACATGATTATTCTTGTTTCCTCATTTTGTAAGATCATTAACACTCATCAGTGAAAATATAGCTGTCAAGAAATCCTAATGGATCTTAGAGCTTGAAAATAGATATTGAACTTGTCTTACTAAATACTTACTTAAATTAAGTAAAATTTTGATCTCTACACCTAAAAAATATTTTCTTAGAAAATAAGTGATTTTCTTACTAATTTTTTAATATTTGGTAAGCAAGAAAAAAATATTATTTTAAGAATATTAAGGTATATAATTTTTAAATACTAATGATACCAGATCCGATGTAAACTATTGACTCGATATGAAACACGACTCCTGACCCCGGCTTGAGATTCAAGTCATAATCTCGATACCTGACTATCATTCTATACCCTGACCCCGATTTAAGAATAAACTCTCAACCCCAACCAGAGACTGGGAATCCAAATCTGACCTTAACCTAGGAACTGATGTTCAATCCCGACTTCAACTTATAATTTAACTATCGATAACAAACCTATTTTCAACTCCTGATTCAGAATCCAATTTTCACTTTTGAATTGAGACCTGACCTTGACTCGAGACCCGACCCCAATTCGAGACATAACTATGACTCTCGACTTGGGATCTGAATCCCTACCTAAGATTTAACCTAAACTCTTGACTCGATATTTGAACCCCAACCTTGACTCGAGATGTTGGACCTAATCCTGACTTAGTATTCGAAATTCGATCCCCAACCCAACTTAGCATATGACCTTAACTCCTGATTCGGTATTTGAATCCTAACTAGAGACCCAGTTATATCCTCGATTTCTTTTTGGGACTCGACTGCTGATTATCAACCCGGAATCCAATACTGACTCCCAACTCGGGACCTAACCCGAGATTCGACTTTGATTTTTGATTCAGCATAACTCCCTTGATTTCAAATCCTTATTTAAGACTCAATTTTGATTTCATGTCTGGGACATGACCCCGAATCTTGACCCAAAATCCGGTTCTAACTCTCAACTTAGGACCCGACTTTAATTCACAATCCCAATTTATGATCTAACTCTTAATCCAGAACTCAACCCAAACTCTCGACTTGGACCCAATCTTGACTCCCGGCTCAGAATCTAACCACTGACTCTGATTCTTGATATGCTATTTGATCTTGACTCTCGATTTTGGACCTGACCCCGACTCGTGATCGACTGTCAAACCCGACTCTCGATCTGGGATCCGACCCTAAGACTCGATCCCGACTCAAAATTAGATGAGTAAGAAAATTACTTGAATTAAAATCAATCAAAACAAAAAAAAGAAGAAAAAAAAAATTAGTTTTTCAATATTTTATTAACACAAGTAAACCCTCATATAAACTTAAGAACTATAAAATATCTTAAATATTACTAGTGTGAATCAAAAAGGATTGAAAATACTCCTAATGAAGTTGAAAGTGAATCTTATAGAAAATAATAAAAAAATGTGATTCCTACATAAATTGGAAGTGGAATATTACTTCTATGTATAAATGTGAAAAATAAATTTTATATTTGGTTCTACACATAATTGGAGTTTCTACATAATAGTTGAATATGAAAGTTACAATAAATAATTTTTTAAATTAATTCTAAGTTTTTGAATTTTCAAAAATAGTGTTGTGATATGATATCGGGAAGCACCAATCTCTCTAGACCTATATTTCAAAGTCAAGTCAAGATGAACCGAGGCATAGGCAAAATAGAAGCACCAAAAAAAGCTCCGAAATGCTTATCCGAGGATCAAGAGGAGCAATTTCGTGTATGAAAGATAGCTTGAGTGATAATTGAAGACATCATGGGCCTAAGTTGAAGTGACCAAAACTTTAGGGGTCAATTTATAATTTGGAATCACTTTTGGACTCATATGTAAATAATAAAAGTTTATCCTCTATAAATAAAGGGTCATTCAAATTGTTTAGGACTTTTGGACATTTGATCATTTTGGAAGACTTAAATCAAGCTTGTAAGCTTGTAGTAGTTCTTAGGTTTAATGTAGGATTTACCGATGGTGTTCATCTATTGTTGGTTATGAACGTCTTGTCATGAACGTCACATCGAGGTACTCATTTGTGGAATCCAATAGAGTTTCTCATTTGGTGATTTTCTTTCTCTTCTCCCTTTAGTTGATTCGAGGAATCGAATTAACTATTCTTATTCTTCACTTCTCCCTACCAATTTCTCAATCTATCCTTCATTTTGTCAATTTTGCATATTATCATTTTTGTATTTTCATTAACGATACGTATCGAGTCTTTCCAGATCTAATATCGCATCATTTGGTATTAGAGCCTAGGCTGGTAATTTGCTTCAACGAATTACAATCATAGATTTTAAAACTCAAAAATCACAAAAAAAATTAAAAAATTTCCAGAATTTGATTCGAGTTCAATTGCTATTGTTTGTTGATTTTTATTATTAGGAATTGTTCTCCTAGTAATTTGGATCACGTGTCTCAAATTTGGATTGAATCGGAGTCGAATTGCTACCACTACCATTGTTGAAGGTTGAGCTTGAATGTGATTTGAAATTGGGATCAATTGAAGAAGATTTGAGGGTTGAAAATTTTAAATTCATCAATTACAAATTGCAAGGATCATCTGGTTCGAATTTTATTCAAATCGAAGTTAAATTGAGGTAATTGCAATTTTTTTGTGTTCTTCATCTTCATCTTCTTCAATCCAAATTTTTGAGCTCAATTTGGGTTTGAATTGTTAGAATCCAAAGTTCCTGGGTATTGAGGAGTGATTCTTATATACCAAGGAGCTTAGGGTTCGGATTTGGTAGAGATTGGTAGAGTTTTGATAAGTTTCTAAAATTTGAATGCTAAGTTCATGTTCTTAGTTTCCATATTTTCGAACTCAAATTCGTGTTGATTGAGTTGGTTTCTGGGCTTCGAAAGTTGATAGAGTTGTTTCTTATACTTAGAATAGTGTGGGAATTAATTTTGGGTGAAATTGGAGTTAAATTGGTGAAAATCATTTTTGGGGGTGTTATCTTCAAAACCGAATTTTCGAGCTCAAATCCGCAGTGATTTGTTATTATTCATGAATCCAAAAGTTACTAAAAGTGTTTCTCATAGTTCAAGGAGATTGGTAATCAATTTTGGTGAAGTTTGGAGTTGATTTGCTATAGATCCAATTTTTGGAAGATAAATTTCCATGGTGTTCTTCAAGCTTGAAAGTGAAGAATAAGTGGGTCTTAATTCGGCTGTGAATTGCACGTTAAAAGGTATTGGGGGTTGTTCCTCATATCAACGAGAGTTTGTGGTTGAAATTTGAGGTGAATTGGAGTTCGTTAGAGGGTGGTTGGAGATTTAAAAGTAAAACATGTTCATAAATGTTCTTTACCTCTTCATGTGAAGAAGATGAAGAACAAGTACGTTTGATTCATCATCCTCATCTTGAAGTTGATATTTGATGCTTAAAAGGTTTATAATTGGATTCTACAAGTCACAAGGACCCTAGGTTTCAAATTTCGTTCAATTCTGAGGTGATTTGAACTTGTTCGAAATTTGGTGTTCTTGCTTGAATTCATATCTTGTTGAATGTGTTCTTCAAGAAGTTGTTGTTTGATCCAATTGGAGTTTCAAATCAAGTGAAAAAAGGTTTTTTGGTTGAAATATTTTGGTGGATAAACATAAGGCTTGGGGGTACAAAAGTAATTATCGAGAAGGGAAAAATCCACACAAGCCCCAGGCAAACTGCCCAAGATGGCGGAGAAGACTGTGAAGGAAGGTGGCCACTTACCTGCACACTTCACTTGTTGCCACAAACGGCGGAAGGTGCCTTTGGACGGTGATCCTCCCTCTTCAACGACGGTCAAGCCCACTTGAAAAACACTTCTAAAAGTGCTAAAACTTGGTGGTAACATCTCTCTTTGGTTCAATTCAAGTTTATTAATCTTAGTTTTAGTTTTAACATCAAATTCCTTCCTGAATTCCTAAAACTAGTTAACAACTAGTAATTCTTCTGCTTAGTTGTTAGTTAGTTTTTTGTGTTCGTCTGTTGTTTTATGCTTTCTTTTAAGATTTTCTCTTTTAATACGTTGTTATTTGTTTGGCTCTTGTGCGTTTTCTTCTTTTATATGTTTCTTGAGTCAACAAAAATCCACTCTTCTACAAAGGATAAGTATCCTTGTGAAGTGATTGTTCAAGTTAGTTCCTTATCAACTGTGGAAGGACGCCTTAGGTACGTTGAGTGAAAATTCAAACATGATAGGTGTGAGGCTTTAAAAACTAACCTTTTTGTTGA
>JBDJHY010295075.1:0-10009 GCA_039654485.1 Withania somnifera | reverse complement strand
ACGAATAAATAAGCATACAATCGTTCAATAAATAATACTATATCAAAAACCGCATGATTAATAGTATACCCTAACAAAAACAACACCGGTAGTACTTGTGCAAAGAAATTAAGATGTATCAATCCTATGAAAAATTATAAAATTCCAAAGTTTTGCTATTCAAATAAGCTGACATTTAATTTTTGTCCTTCAAATAAATTCAAATTTAATTTTTGTTCTTCAAAAATCAAACTTACAATCTTCTTCTCAGTGGAGCATTAATTTTTTAGAAACTAAAGTAATGTACGAATGTAATTTGTGAAAAGTTATGATACTAAAATATAAATTTATGCCATATTAAAAAAATTATTATTATTATGAAGAACGTAAATTAATGATCTAGGAAAAACATTTTCCTCCCCATTCATTATTAAGCCCGTCTCCATCTCAAGTAAAGCTACAAAAAATAAATAAATAAAGATTTGCATTGTTTTCATATTACTAATTTATGATATTATTGAACATTTAATTTCTGATTAGTCTGAAATGTAAAGTGTAAGATAATTAATTTGAGAAAAAGAAGTGCAAAAAAGTCTTTACATCAACTGTATTATACTGAACCTTATTGTTTCAGAGTTGAGTGATTACATATCTGATTTTGTGGGCTTGAAAAGATTTGTAGCCGCCTTCATTTAATGCTTTATTGGACTAATCTTATTTTCTAATGTATTCGTATCCTGCTGAAAGAATTTATTCGCGTTCCATATTTAACTCTAAGTTTATAAATGTAAAATACATATATATATATGTATCTATTTAAAAAAAATTGTAATTAAAATTTCTTTCATTTTGAACGACTCTGGTCTTTTTAAATCTGTTAAATGGCTCTAGAATGACCGAACCATGGCTATTTTACTAAGTGTTAGTCTAATTATAGACTTTCGAGAATTCTAATAGACAATTATTATGTAGTGCTTGTCGTCAACAAATATTAATATGGAGTATATGATGTTCTTTTTCATGATAACCATCAAAATATTCGTAGCTACTTGTCAAGGTGTACATTATTAGTTAAATTTTGTGTTATTAATTCAATAAATACTGAGGAGTATGTTAAGCCAAACCAGCAAAAAAGGGGGTTAAATTTCCTATATACTATTTAAAATTCAGTGACTTTACTTTTTGTTAAAAGTTTTTGTTCTAATATTACTGTTGCCTCATAAGGTCAAAGACTGTAGCGGCCTGCTGATCGCTATGAAGACGTCGCTTATCCTCTCTACGGCAACCATTGGTCTAACTAATACTACCGCTATGGCGGTTGCCGCCTAAAGTAGTTAACTTCTCTAAAATTGGGAATTTTTCCAAAAAATATAATACAATTTTAATTTTCTAACAACAGAGTTTAACCTTATCACAATAATTTTTATAATTAGAATTTTAAAATTTTAATTTCATTCAAAAATATAATATGAAAAGCTAAACTCTATCTACTAGCTACATTTCAAAACAATCAAATACTAATCTACCAAATCACAACTGCTCTTAATAATACGTACCTGAAATTTTCAAAATTACCCCATCATAATATTTGTCTAATTCTGAGGGTCATTCTACTGGGATCTTACACCCTAAAGGCTCGAGTCTTGACCTTGAGGTTAGGAATAGTTGACTCCCCTCATTGCGACTTTTGTGTCTTCACTTAATTGATCAACATGCCAATAGTTTTATTTGTTTGGTTTTTCATTTTGTGTTTGATGTCAGCATTGAAATTTCAGTTAATACAGATCGCGCACTGCAGGGTTCATTTCAAATATAACAGAGCTCACAATATAATTTCGAGGTGAAACAATCTCACCATTATGCCACTAACTTATGTTGATGACATGGCAATACTAATTAAAAAATATACATGAAACTAAAGAGAAATCAAGGTATATAACTAGATAGTGTCATGTTTTAATAATTTTATTTATCATTTGTTTGTCCGCGTGACTCTCGTATGTTGTTTCCTAACAGCAAGTCTTCAGGATTTCGAATGAAATCGCTTCATGCTGATCCAATGAAAACTTAATTCTTATCTCTTAACTTCAGAGAATTTGAATTTATTTGATTTACCTTTATTGTCCATTTAAAAAAGAATAAAGACTTTCTTTGTACCTGACATCTTACCTGATATATTTAAAATTACAATATTTAAATATTACATAAATCTTTAATTTAACATCATAGTGTATTTTATTTTCTTATGCAAACTAAATACAAGCAAATTGAAAACGATAGGAGCATAATTTTAAAATCCAATACAACCGTATAAGTATTAAGTTTAATAGCTACAATGTACATGCCTCCCAAAAGAGAGGCAAACAAGAATGCATGGTTCAAAAAAAAAAAGTACATAAAAGTAGAGATTCAAAATTAAGCAACTACAGGACAAACTTATTTGCCGACGCCAATCGGGGAAAAGCTAATACCTACCAACCAAAATAAAATCATCATCATCCAAAACTTGGACATCTCTTTCCCCTATAAAGTACTCCCTTCCAATTTTCTCAACAATCTTCACAAACTCCTCTCTCTTTGCCTTTGTAAGTGGAATGTATGGAAGGCGAAAGACAGGCCTCACAACTCCGAGTTGAGCTAAAGCTGTATTTAGAGCAATGGGGTTTGGCTCATGAAACAACCATTCAACCAATGGTATTAGCTTCGAGTTCAAAGCAGGATTCTTTCCTCCAAACATTAGCTCATGCATCAGACCAGGAACCAAATTGCTGGTAACAGAAATAACTCCCGTAGCACCATGATCCCATCTTGAGTCATGGCACTCATCATCATTTCCACTCCATACAACCAACCCATGGCTTGTGTACTGCTCAACTCTTTCATTTCCAACACACTCTTTGACACCAGCAAGGTTAGGGCTTTCTGCTAACGTCTGAATTACAAGCGGGGGAATGTCTTGACCAGTTCGTGATGGCACATTATAAATGATAGTAGGGCCCATAGGGAGCACACTGTTAAAATGAGAAATCAAACCCTCTATGGAGGTCTTCCCATAGTAGGGATTAATGTGAAGAGCTGCATGCATACCAACAGCAAATCCCTGTTCTGTCGCATGGATTGCTTCCCTTGTGGAGTTGCTTCCTGTGTTTCCAATGACTTTGAGCGATCCTCCAAAACAATTCACTGTGTGACCAATGAGCATGATGTGTTCGTCCCAGCTCATCAATTGACCTTCACCTGTAGTGCCACCAACAATCACACCCTCAACGCCATCTTCGATTTGCAAATTTACTAAGGCGTCATACGCCTCAAGATCGAATCTTCCATCTGGCAGATATGGAGTTTTGATTGCAGTAATCAATCGAAGTGCTTTTATGTCCTCGGGAAATGTCCTGCATAAGAGAAGGTTAAATGTATTTATGTTAAAATTGGTTTCCATGTAGCTCTTATAGATTTCCTTGATGCTAATATTCACGTAATAGCTGTTTGACTAAAAGGAAAAATTTGTCCATTTCCGATTCATGTATCATCTATTGCTGCTAATAACTCATCAGTTTAACATGATAATGAATGTGCCAATTTGTTCACAGAGCAATGCCTAAGATTCAATAGATTAGATAGTTCTTAATACTGTTCATTCAAAGAAGACTGACAACATGAAATCGGAAACTGACCTCATTTACAAGGTAGGAAAAACATACCAAACAGATGAATATTCATCAATCACACACAAGAAGAGATGATAAAACTATGCTCAAAGAGCCACCTGTTCGTTCTAGTCTCTTATTCTGTAACATATTTTACTAACATTGAACCTGCCAACTACATCTGCATTATATACTACTATTTAGTCAATTCTGATGGTTAACATACTTCTCTTTTGCAAGTAAAATTGGTGAATATACTACATTCTTCCCTCAATCTTCTCACCTAACACTTCCCTCAAATAGGAATTAAAATACCCTTTGCTCTAAAATCCCCAACAACCTGTGTTTTTTCTTAACATTTTCGCCTTTGACAACTCTTCAATAATCAAGGTGCCACATTGAGGTGTGTTTATTTTGATGAACTGTAACCCCCAACACGCCACTACATTCCAATTATCACAAATAATCAAGTTTTCATGTAGCACTCTTGTCAGCTATCATACAACAGACAAGCAGCACAAGAAGTGGCATTATCCAATACGCACAAGACCAATCAACAGAGCACTGTGCACTTCAACCAATCCATTGAACAGCACCCACACACTCTGTTTGAGTGTTACATATTATGGTATTATATTATTTTAATACATACAATGTTTGGAGAGATTGTGTCATTCTCCGTCTCTACATCACCAGTAAACCTACACAAGAAGTAGGGCCCGAGGTAGAGCTATTATAAAACAAGGGTGGGGTAAATGATAAAGTGAAATTATTTACAAGAAGTAGTAAATAATTTTTTTTAAAAAAAAATTAACAACGCGATCACACCAAATCGAAGTTACGCAAAAATAACAAAATGAGACTTTTCGCGGTTATCTTTTTTTATATGACCGTGGTGTTCGGGTCAGCTCTCGCACATCTCGACTAAATCCATGGAATACTTGCCACCTCCACCCAGCAACAAAATCAGGTAACAGTGTCCAACAGGGATCGAACAAATAAAAAGAATCAACTAATATTTTTTTTCTTCGGGATTTGGACCTAAAACTTCATAATTCTTTAATCCACTTCATTAACCTCAAGCCCACACCCTTGGGTGCGCTTCTTTTATTATCATACTATCGATTTAACGATATGATACAACAAAATTTAAACAACAATCAAAACAAGCATTGTATTTAAACTAACAAAACAATATGATATAGTAGTTAACAACCATCCAAGCTGTAACTACATGTGATTTCCTCAAACAAAAACCAATTCAGAAGAGTAAGAATACTAAAGGAAAAGAAAAACTTCTTCATGTCCGAGATCACATTAACTCCAAAATCAACCGTGTAAGCGGATATTACCTATTTTTAACTTCATAACTGCGCATTGGTAGGTGAAAATTAGGAATTACTGCTGCTTTTGGAGACCTCCATATTCCATTTCTCCTGCTAACAAAGAGAAGGAACAGTAACCATTTCACAATACATAATTTATCATGCAAATAATTAGTTTTAAACCATTGATATATATTCAAAACTAAACCATATCATGAGAAACACATATATATTATATATGTTATAAATAGCATAATAAAAAAAAGTCATTAGCTACTACAAAATTTATTCAAAAAAATTAATTAATACTTAAAAATTGAACCATTTGGGTTATGACCCGCATTTTAAAACCATTTTGGCCCAAGTCATAACGTTTGTACGGATTAATAATCCGTTCATTTAATAATTGAGCTCATTTTGATCGTCCAAATTAAGCTCAACCTGCTCATTCAGCAGCAACCTACCTCTTTCTACCGGCGGCTTCGATGCAGAAATGGAAGTGACCTATAATTGAGGATGACATTTCTCCCTGTTGGAGATGCAAACGAAAAGAGAGAGAAATGAGCTACTTGCAAAATGCAGCAAGCTGGTGCGAACACCACAGTAAGAGGAACGGAGGAGAAGGGAAACTTTACCAATTATGAGGCGGCTTACAGAGGTTTAGGGTTCATTTGGTTTGTTTCTGTCGGGGAGAGGGGGTGTGAGGGGGTAAGAGTTTGGGCCGGGGTTTGGGACGTTTTTGGGCCAGAGGTTTTTTGGGGCCGAACATGAGTATTATGAGGCTACTTGGAATAATAAAAGGCAAAAGTTTAGGGGATGTTTAGTAATGAAAAAGTTTTTCATTTTTCTGGAAAATTTTGCTGAGAAAATTAGAAAATTGAAAAATATGTTCAAATGAATAATTTTTCAAGAAAAATGGAAAATTTGGTTTTCCAAATTTACATTAAATTTGGAAAACTGAGTTTTCTACTTTTCCAAATTTTCCATTAATTGGAAAACTTGTCTTTCCATAAATTACTTTTGTTCATTTTTTATTTTTAATTATTATATCACTCCTTTAATTAAAAAATACTTTTGATAAATAATTAATGTTTGATCAAAATTTTAAAAAGCATTTTTTGAAAAAGTTTTCCATTATTCTAAACTGGAAAATTATGTGCTGTTGAACAAGTTTTCCATTTTTCTAAACTGGAAAATTGTGTGCTGTTGAACAAGTTTTCTGAATTTTCTTGGAATTGGAAAATTTAGAAAATTGGAGATGGAAAACTGAAAACAGTTTTCTGTTAATGAACGCAGCCTTATTATTTGAAAGATTCAACTCCAAAAGCTGCTTTGCAGATCTTAGAAACTTCAATTCTTTCACGTAACATGCGGTCAATTGTAAGTGCTTAAGTGATTCGGGCAAAGTAGATTGAACTTTGTTTTTCATTATTCAATGATATACTATTATATGAAAGATGAAGATATAAGATATTTGAAGTCTGAAAAGAAGCTAACATCCAGATTGCCACTAAAATTGTTTGATGAAAGATCAAGCCATTTTAAGTTCACAAGATTTTGTATTGACTTGGCAAGATAACCTTGCTGCTGATTATTGCTTAAAAAATCTCTTTTAGTGAATTGGACAAAAAAAGGGGTTACTATTCAAGAGTAAATAATGTAGTAACGGAAGGGAGAACATCCATGATGGTATTATTCCGTTCAGGGAGTTCTCTCGAAGGTCCAAATTTTCTATGTGGGTGAGATTCGAAAGAGATTCAGGAATTGGACCTCTAAGGTTGCAGTGAATAAGAGATAAAGAATGTAGGAAGTTATATCACCAAGAGATTCAGGCAAATTATCAAAAAAAATCATGTCACTAAGATCTAACTCCACGAGAGATGCACTGCCATTCCATTTGGTCTTTGGAAAAGAACCACTGAGTTGATCATTACCCGATACAAAGGTATTTCCAGGTTAGGTAGGTGAGAAATACTCTCAGGTATTATCCCATACAATCCTGTCCATCCCAGCCACAGAGTTGTTAAATGAGAAGAGAAATTCGGATGAATGGTGGAAGAGATGCTAAAGTAAGATCAAACTCTCTTAATTGGGTCAAATTCTAAAGGAGCAATTTAAAATTATGAACTGCAAATCTTTGCGTTGTACTGCCATAAGTACCATAAAATGTGGAGAGATAAAGAGACTGTAACTTTAAAAGATCAAAGATTTCAGAAGGAATTTAACCTGAAAAAAAGGACTCGAAAAAAATAAAGATATGTCAAGCTTGAGAACCTGCTGAATTCAGGAGAGATGGAATAGGCTGCTAGTGGAACCAATGGTCCCAACAAGATTGTTGCAGCCAAGGTCAAGCTCAATGACATAGCCAGTCCCTCATCGCATATCACCCCATCCCACGAGCAGCAATCTCTGCTCGTGTTCCATGAACTTGATTTTGGATGAGCCTTAATGCAATGAGCAGAGGCTGACGAATTTAGAGTAGAGGATTTCTTGAATTTTAGGAGAGCGGCTCTTTGATCTTTGTGGCATGGATGAGGTATGGATGACGAAGAAAAAGAAAGCAGACAGAAACATAGGAAGAGAAGAAATGAGAATTGCCTGTAGCCCATGTTTAGCATCAAAGAATTTGAAGTGAAAATTAAGAAAAGGTTAATGCAAATATATGTAGGCAGATTTTGTTAGACTAGTACAAGTTGCTGCCAAGTACTGAGAAGGTCGTGCCATTCATAAAATCTTTTTTTTTTTTTTGGAAGAAAAGATATTGAGCTAATTTTATATACTGTTATGTATTGTACATCTATAAGTAATAAAAAAAAAATACTTCTATATCTATTTGTTGTCTTAAACTAGAATGCTTTGGTTAGTTTGGTATGATTCTTTTAACATCACAATTTATATTTTGCTATCCCAAAATTACTGGTCTGACCATGTAATAAAGAAAAAAGGCTATTTATAGTGATTTTTTTTTTTATTTTCGAGGTATAAACTTGTGTAGGTAAAGAAAATGAGAGACAAAGATGTAAAACGTATGCACTAAACATAAATTTTACTCTCAAAAGAAGAAAAGCAAGGACCGATTCCTTCATATCAATTCCAACTTTAGAAAATCTTGTCATTCTAGAGTCAATGAATAAGTATTGCCAGGGAAATCTAAGATGACAGGGTGTATTTGTCCAAGAAACTTTTAATTTATTTTACTTCAAAATAATTTTTTAATCCGAAAGTTACCCATAATAAACGATCAATTGATGATAACATCAATAGGTGTTGAACATATATATCTTTTTGACCGACAAAATTGCAATGGTCCAAGGCTTATTTAAAATTTAAATTTGATGAGTTTAATCTTTAAATTATTCACTTAATATATTGTACTTCTAAATATATGCGTTTAGATTTTGAATATTATATGAATAGTTATTTTTTCATATATATATATATATATTTATATTCTATATCCCAAAATTATTAAATGTAGTTAAACTCATTATTTTTCAGTTGCATCTTCCTTTAACTTATATATATTTAATTATTTTTGAAATATTTGTTTTCCACCTCATTTTTAACTTTTTATTTTCTTTTTCAGTTTCATTAATGTTTTATCTTTTCACATTTAATAAATTTGGAAAAAAAAATAAGTGTAACTTTTTTTCTAAAAAAGTGCCCTTTATTGTTAATGTTTTGATTTTTTACTTAATATCCTTCACTTACTTAAGTGTAACTTTTATTTCATTGATTTTTTAAACACAAGGCATTGTAATTAAATTTGAAATCAATCCAAAGGAAAGCAAAGAAATCAGAAACATAAATAAAATAACAACGAAAGAAGGTAAAAAAGAAAAAAGTAAAATTGTGCATATTTGAGAAAGTTTTAAACACAAAGAAAATTAAATAAAAGATCGGGATTTTTTTTTTAAAAAAAATGTGCGTGTTTTAGAAAAATTTAAGTAAAATAAAAATAAAATAAGAAGGCAAGAAAAATAAAAAAAATTATGTGTATTTGAGAAAATCATAAGTACAAGGCAAAAGGGAAAAAACTTATATTAACTTATTTTGAATATAAGGTAAAGAAAATAAGAAGAGAATTTAAAAATAAAAAAGAAGATTTTAAAAAATTGAAAAAAAACTATACAGGAGGTGGTGTGTGTATATCATCGTAGCTAATTAAATTTGATTGTGGTTTCACATCAGCACATAAGGTGCAAAGAAGAACCAAAAAATAAAATAAAATTAGGAGTATAAAAAGACCTTCGTAAAAATAGAGTGTATCCTCGAATTTTCAATCATAGTTCAAGGGTACCTGTGACTTTCTTTCTGAAAATTCACATATCCTTAGAATATTTGACTAAACTTTAAATAAAAAATTGAGAAAAAAAAACAAAAAAGATTAACATTATTATAATGATGTTATGAATAAGAAGTTTGTATTCGATTATCGATCATGATATTACCCTGGAAACCTCTTGCAAGGCACATAGCTTGTAAAGTGCTTAGAAATCATGTCTTAACATTTTTCTTACATCTTCTTTGAACTTTCACGTCCTTCAAAGAGTTCCCTTGAAATTTTATAGAAAAAATGCTATTTAGGGAAAACAATTATCTCTATACGCTACTCTAATTTGAGGGACATAACTTTGAAGAAAAGGGAAACGTAGAGGGAAAAGTCAAGAAATAACTTTGTAACACCTCGAAATTTTGAGTTACAATTTGAACCGTTCTATGTACGTGCTTATATTTGGGTCCTATAAAATCTCACTTGATCCTAGGTTATAATATCCTTAATAAGTGTGGAATTAGTGTTTGACATGATTCAAGGTCATAAGGAACTCCTAGCGCAAAGTTAAGTTCAAAACTTTTCTATCGTTGTAGTTTACGTATCGTTTCATGCATGAATCAACTTTAAACCATCATATCTTTTAATTTATGAGGAGTTATGTGACCCATAACCTATTGACAGAAAGATATCTGAGTCTAGTTTTTAAGGGCCTGTTTAGTAATGGAAAACTGTTTTCAGTTTTCCATCTCCAGTTTTCCAAATTTTCCATTTCCAAGAAAATT
>JBDJHY010295033.1:0-10010 GCA_039654485.1 Withania somnifera | reverse complement strand
CATAAATCTGGAACATAGATGGTGGGCTTTCTAGGAAACATCCATGAGTCCCAGATATTCGACTTGGTTGGTTATGCCTGTTGTAGAATCAGTGCCTTGGCAGGGGCTGGTAAGACTCTTTGTGGTATCATTTGGTATGAGCATATCATCATAATATTGGTTTTGAAGCATTAGTTTCCACTTTTTTGCCACGAGCTTAATGTCACCGATCTTAAAACCTTGCATAGCCTTATGATCCCGTTTTAAGTATCATAAGACAAAATTAGTATTTTTAAAGATTTTACCATTTTTTATGATAAATGTTCAAAGGTAAGAGTTAATATCTGTATTAAGTTATTACTAGTATTGGTTACGTCCACGAGATAGATGTGTATTCATTTTAGAATTAGACTTGGTAGCGGCTGGGAATGGTCATTAACACTTATCCTAATATTTACCCGTCACAAATCTGAATGCTTCTTATGTAATTCTACTGTTAGTTAACCACCTGAGTACATTTATGTTAATATAAGTTCTAGTTACCTTGCGTGGTTATTGTACACAGGTTGTGTCGTCCTATGGACCCTACTGATCTGGATGGTTAACCAGAGGAGTATACAGGGGTAGATGTATAGGTGTTGCGGCCTTCCATGTGGTCTAATCTAACTTACTTGAGGGTCGTGGTATTAGCATACATGTTCTCTTTACTATCATTGCATCATGTAATCTTATCTTGTTTGTAATTGTTTTTTGTTGTTTGTACTCTCCAATAGCATAGGGTACCCGAGGATTTGCATTCATCCTTGTGTGTTTATTTAATTACTTACCTATTCTGTTGAAAAATACTTATGATGATTAACTAGATCTTGCAGGATCCTTCTCATATTATCCGTTAGATCTTGTGGGATCGTTTTTACATGATCATTTGTTATATCTTATAGGATTCCATCTATATTTTAATTATATTATTTTTAAT
The DNA here is from genome assembly GCA_039654485.1 of Withania somnifera. NCBI lineage: Eukaryota > Viridiplantae > Streptophyta > Magnoliopsida > Solanales > Solanaceae > Withania > Withania somnifera. The sequence goes on along the minus strand of JBDJHY010295033.1, from coordinate 9,055 downwards.
TAGACCATCTTCCTATATTTGTTATTTGACGTTACAGGTATACTACCATATCTGCTAATTATTTACATCTCTTGTTAGTTTATGATGGATTCAGGTACATTATTTCATTGGTTTTCATGGATCTTCCTTGTCAAAGCTAGTATGTAGGATATTTTACATGTCTTTATCCTGTTATCTAGCTTTCTATGTTTGTGATCCTTGTTTGACTTATATGACCCACTTGTTTTTCTGTTTATTTACTTCTTTTATTACTTATATATTCCCATTCATCCTAGCCTCCTGGGTACCCATTGTTTTAGTATACATACTACACTTTGGAAACTTTTTGGTGCAGATCCTAGTACTAGTGGTTAGCGTTGATTCTTGATCGAGCCTTAATTCTATTCATTCCTGGTGGATAAGATAAAGATATAACTTGTACAACTAACTAATTAGTAGTCTCATACTTCACGAGCTATGTTCTTATTCTAACTAATTACTTTCAAGTAAACTACTGGACATAGAAAGACTTTGAGATAGAGGACCGCTCCTGCCGTTCGGGGATAATCTTTTATATTTATTATTATTATATATTTTTGTTATTTGGTTTCGAAATATATTTTGTACTTCTATTCCAGACATTAAACTCTTGTATTAGTGGCTCATTGTGTTCGGATATTAGGTTTTGGGATTATTTTTTTGACTTATTATAGACTTTCGCTTATCCTTGTCCCCTACTTATATCCTATCTTCTACCCTAAGTTTATTATCCTTATTTTTCGTATTTGTTGGGTGGTTCTTCTACAGTGTGAGGTAGGTTCCCTCATGACCTGAAAAATTGGGTTGTGACACCGAGCTTCTGAAGACCATATAATATGTCAAGTCAATCAATTAATCATAAATCCATGTCCATTTTTATTCCATTTATTTTAGACCTTGCATGCCTGACTTTAGTCTCCAGGCGAATACTCGTCACTTCACCCTCACGAATACACCCCCCAAGTAGTACCCATTACTAACCTTTCCAAGAAACACTACATACAAATACCTAGGAAACTTTTTAAAGAAAGTTGAGAACATCAACTTAAAAGCAAAGAAAATTATCAAGCACCGGCCTTCCTTTAGCATTGGCCTATGAATCTAAAAAATATAGTTAAATATGAACTAAGCATAAGAATATGTGAAAAATGATATCCATATTGATATTTTCAAAATTGAGTCCAGAATCATCCGCAAAAAGTCAAAAATGAGTCATAAGGGTAAATTTAAAATGTTCTTTTGAAATTATGCTGCTCATGTTTATGGGATCTCAAATATGAAATATTATCATGAACCATGTAGAAATAGACCTTCAAAACTCGAAACTAGAAAATAAATATTTTGCCAAAGAATCTCCATGTTTACGCTTTGAAATTCATAAATTTTGATGTTAAAACCATGAACAAATTAATGGATAATTAATAACTGATGATTAAAAAGCTTATTTCAAAGTACCTTAAAGTGATATCTAAAGGTACAACAATGGAAAATGGGATAAAAACTCGTGCAAAGGGACTTTAAGTCCCAACTCACTGTTTTAGGCATACCTGTATGATTGCATCACTCACATGCACGATCGTGATGAGAAGTAAAGCAAGCCTATGCGATCGCGAAGGAAAATCATAAGATAGAAATTAAAAAAAATTTGCACCTCTACAATCGTGACTAAGAACATTAAGATAGCGATGAACAAGCTGAGGCTGCACCAGGTATTGTTCATGACAGCAATTAAGGCTAAAAATAAATAATCTGAATGGACCCTCGAGATTTGTGTTGGACTTCATACGTACAAATCATATTTACTACCCTACTAATTTTGATGTTCCAGACTCAATGGAACTATAAAAATGGGAATGTAAGGTCTTTTTGACCCGATATCCACAGCCAAAGCTACTAATATTTGAAACTTTTCCCAAAAGAATCAAAATGCACGTGAAACTTCCAAAGAGTTATTCGTACACTCTCCTAGGCCAAAAATAGCCTCTAAGATCCAATGGAATTGGGTCCAAGAGACCAAAGTCAAAACTGTAGGCTTAAAACATAAATTATCTCGTCAAACAAGAAAAAGTCGCCAAGAAAAGCCTAAAACTGAAAACAAAGGTCCTTCTTGACCAAATTCCACATTTTAGAGCTGATAGAACCGACAGAATTTCATTCTGAGACTCAAAACTCCACATGTTCACTAAATTCAACTATTTCAACTTAAAGAGTTTCAAAACTGAAAATTCTTCAAAACTTACAACTTTGCATTCTAGTTTCAAAAATACCACATACATAGATCAAATATGACTCGAGGCAACTCGGGAAGGGGAAGATAGTAATTTTTTAAATGATTCAAAAAATAACCTTCAGGGTCATTACAGTAAGTTGGCGTCAGTTGACATCTTTGAAATAGCTATATCTTAGGGATGAATGGTGCTCGAAGGCACTGTGGTGGTCATAGTAGCATTGGTAGCACTAGCTGAGAGTGGTGAAGGCAGAGTTATAGATGAAGAACCTAATCTCAGAGCCTCAACCTATAATGATACCCTCTTCTATTGTTACCTATATATAAATTTATAATATTTCACTGCCTTATTCAGCTATCTCCTCGATTTCATAAACTGATCTTCCATGTCTTCATCTCCAAACTCATGTGTCCATTTCCCCTTCTTCTGTTACTCAGAAGGAGTTGTAACTGCAGATAGATCAAATTACAGAGTGACCATCTCCAGTCTCTCCAATACCTTCATCAATGACATAGGCGCAATTGGTGAAGGAGGTGGTCTGGTGGAAAGTCTAGCAACATCACCTCTTAGTACATCTAACTTGGTGAGAAATGTCTCCATGTCAGGTACTTTAAGATACTGAAAAATACATGCCTCGAGGCTACTAATATGAGCCTCTATCAATTCAAACACTCATATTCTCATCCCTAAGTCTATCCTTAGAGTCTTGTGTTTATTTCTAAACCAAGGGCACGAACAGTTAATCTAGCTTTGATGCTATCTCATGTTGCCTTTATATTAACCTCATACGGGATGGTAATATACCCAGTGATTTATATAGTGGAGGTGGATGTAGTGTTGGTGTGTGCACCTAAAGGTGGTAGAGACTCTCCCTCAGCATGCTCAACAGTTATATCAGCTGTGGGGGTACTGGTAGGTGTAGTAATAATCGAGATCACTAATGGTGCATCTCTACTCAATAACTAAGTTGTTGTCTCTGTTGTGGACATAGGTAGGAGTATCTGAGATTGAGAGACCAATTTTTTACATATTTGATCAAATAATATTAGACACCTTTTTTACCTTAGTCTTACAGTCTATATGACAGCTTAGTGGTACATCAGACTCCTAACACAAATCCTGGATCAATCATGGAAAAGGAAAGCTTGTGTTATCTTTGATAGATTGATCCTCAATCTCCAAAGCAACTATTCGGGACATATTCAATGCTTAAATGGCCATAATACAATCCATAATCATCGCCCACTCAGCATCTAGAATATTTTCATTACTGGTAGGGCTCAAAAGGGTCCTCAAAATCAACCACCATACCTTGTCCAAAAAATTAAGATAGGCCTTAGTGATGTTATGTGGATCTAAAACCTACGGTGCCTCAACATCAACATCTACATACGGTCTATAATCCAACCCATAATATCATCTAGAGAAACTGGATCTTTCATCCTTTCTTCATCTTTCACCATCTGCATATGGTACTCGTACTTGACTATGTGAGTTAGAGCAGTATACTCATGCCCATATAGAAATTGTAGAATAGTCATCTTAGAAATATCAACCATTTGACCATAAACTCTCATGGTCTCCGGAAGAGGCAAGTTCAATCCTGTAAGTCTCTTCTTCCTCATTGACATCAAACGTAGAGAATTATGTAGTATGGCAACACATCTAGCAAAAAGAACTCCTTAATGACATAAACAAAGAAAACCATCTTAGGTTTCACCATACATCAAAACTGGTAGGGATCAAATAGTCTATTAACATCGAGCACTATACTCACATTATCAGTGAAGATTCAAGAGTCCATAGTGAAGCCCCATCGAATATGATTATTTTTTTAACTTCTTTATCCTTCATCAAAAATTTCTTTCCTAGTACCCCACACACCCACCCATAGGATACATACTGATATGGATAATACCTATTTTGCCTCAAGGTCAGTCCCTCTAAATCTAGGAAGCACTCCTAGACTACCCTCTCTGTCACCTTTATGATCAGACTTAGTCTTTTTTACTTCTCCAAGTGTACTTGCTTTGTCATTGCCTTCTATATCTTCACCCAAACACTAATCTTCAGAAACATCCTCGTCATCGGATGCCTCTCCATACTCTTTATACTAGGTCGGTGTGCCTCATTAGTAGCTATAACATTTTTTATACCAATGACCTTGTTTAGTGAAGCATATGTGGCTCAACTTTGGATCTGCATTAAACCTATAACCCTTTAAATTGTGGACTCTCTAAGTTAGAGGCATTCTGCCTTTCTTTCTCCTGGTCAAAGACATCAATCGGTGAATCATGGAGCCCGAGTGTGGTTGTCTTGTATCTCGGTTTAGGTTCTATTGTATCTATAGAACAATCATTAGCCTCAAAATGAAAAATACGTATTCAATATAAACTAAGTATTATATTATAGGAAAGCAGGGTCCACGAGTCATGGTAGGTCCTACGGCCTATGGGAGGTTTTGTCCACCCTTAGGAAATAACGTCCGGTAATAGGTCATTGGGCCATAAACAATCATATGACCTATGGGAATGCCCTGTGGTCCTTATGGTGGTCTGTACCACCCTCCATGATTTATATTGTGTTCAATTAAAATACCATAAGAAGTCATACAGCCTGTGAGGAAATCCAACGAGCCATATGGCTACTTGTACCCCACTAGATAACAAAAATTTTTGTTTTATACATGATCCTTTGCATTCTCACTGAGTCGGGTTTATATAAATTACTTTACTGGGTTTATGAGTGTACGGGGTAATCCCTAAGGTCGTACATCCCAATATAAAATGAATTCAACAAACTCTATCTCCAATTAAGCATTAATCACAACAGTAAGCTCATGGGACTCGTAAGATATGCTAAGTCCTTATGTTTACAATCAAAAACAGTGATGGGATACTCAAACTTCAACCAATATCAAGTTAGATCATTTGTTGGGAGGATGGCAAGCAAAATAATCTTTTTCAATAAATACTTAATATAGGGTTTTAATTCGAGGTGATACACATTTTAGACTCACATCTAAGGTATTATTTAACATCATTTGAAAGTGTTCTTTATTGCTTTTACAATCAATTAATCAAATCATCTATTTTTTCATCCATTATTCGTTCATTCATCAGTCACTCAATTATTGTAAGTGATATTATTATGAACTTTTCATTGAATCTTGCTATTAACACCATGATCATTAGTATCTAACACGACAACTAGGTTTGTTAGAACCATGATAGATTAACAAAGTAGGTTAAGTACATAAGTGATTCTTGAACGTTGTGAATGCATGTATATTTATTTTCTTAATTTTGATTTCTTTCTTACCTTGCAAAACATTAAGAACTCGCATGTACTCTGTTCTTTCTTTGGAGAGGGGTAGAGATCAAGAAAAGAAGATAACAAAGAGATTCAATACTTCCATCTAATTAACTTACTACCAAGAAGGGATGGTTAAATTTGAGATCAAAAACATATGGTAAGTATAGTATGCACTCTGAGACCAGGAGGTGATGAGTAAAATTCATATAATTGGGTCGGGAGGCATAGTTGAACCTAACTTGTTAGATTTGGCATGCATAACACCTAGATAAATCACTAATACAAATCAAATGAGCTAAGATGTCATCAGGAACATAATCCTAGTGTCTTTCAATTATTGATCACAACCTCACTAGTTCTTATCTTTGCTATTACTTCAAACTCTAAAACTTAAACCACAACCAAATTTTCTTTCTATATTTTCTCCCATCTGAAAACACTAACTATAACTAAAGTAAAAGTCCTAGTATACTTATTTCCTCCGTATCCCTGTGGAATCGATCCTAACCCTGATTGGATTCTATATTTGATAGAGACTTCTTTATGCGTCTTTATTGAGGTGTCATTTTGGGAGACGTCGATTGTTATAATGATCCTGTTGTGGTAACCTCGGCATCGCTATGGAGGCCATACTAGGTTTTTTATATTTTCATGTTTTAACTCTCATTTAATCCAAATAGGTTCTAGAAATTATCATTTAGTCACTGAGAAGAATTTTCACTTGGATGAGTTAATCACTTTCTGTATTATCAACTGAAACACATACTATAAAACATCACTTTTAGATTTGATATTTAATAATCTATATTTCAATCAATCTTATCTCACAATGCTCCCAAGAATCAAGCAATGGACAATTGTCAGTGTTACAACAACAAAAAATATGGTTTCATCACGACTTAGATCAATTTAGTTCACCACAAGACAAATAATATCCAATGGTTAAATCATCTGTTTTCACCATAATTCCAATAAAAATCTAGTGACTAATATATTAAGCTTATCACTATTTCAGCAAATGAAAACAATTAGGTCTATTATATACATTAATTTTCAAACAATAACAACACGGTATAACTCCATCTACATACACCAATTGGAATCATCTAAATTCCAATGCGAACTTATTGAAATACCAATTAGAATAAACTAGGTTCTAAATTATGTCTATTGAGATACTTTGGACTATTTAAGACACAAATTACGCTCAACCCAATAGTCAAATGATTAAATTGGCATGATACAGAGAAAGAAAGGGAAATGACTTCGAGAGTACTTGTTGTCTCTAGAGGATTTGATATGGATGTTTACACACCAATATGTAGGATTCTAATCAAAATTACCAACTATCACAACCTAAACTAAGAATCATGCAAGAACCTATTCTATTCTAACTAGATAGAACAACCCTAACAATTTATTTGATTATTAAGCAAAAGTCCTTCAAATTAGTAGAGTCAGTACTAACATTAGCCAACGTAAATAATATGGATAATATTTTTTTCCTTTTCCCAACATTTTACAATCATTAATTACAACAAAGATGTCTTGCACGACCTAGTCTAGACGTGTACAAGAACATCCAAAGTACAGAGTAAGGACAATAATAAAAGACCCATCTTCTGCTGGTACTAATTACAAAAGTCGAGGTTGGATGATCATCATCCCATATGGTAACTTCATATTATCTTACAACATGTCTACATTCAAAGTCAACTCGCAAGAGTAGCATTAGTATACTAATAAATACTGGTAGTGATCATTGGCCGACCAGGATTATCCCATGTAATCTTAAAAAATCAACAAGATAATTATGTATTCTTAACAATCAAGTTTTTGTATAACCTTACAATTATCCATATAATTATATAATTCATGCATTTACTTCCACCTCTTAAAGATTTAGATAACATTCTTTATTCAATGATCGAGATTATTCACCTCTAGCCCATACCTGGCCCATTAAGTACTGGTATCATCATCCTTTTCCAATGATAATATATGCTCACTCCCTTGTTTACCTTGCTACTTTTATTTTCACCCAACGACATGACCGTCCCATTGACCATATACATTATACTATAAATACTAGTTGTTAAAGATAACCATTAAAAACTATTCATTATATTAGTAACCATATAACACCACCCATTTACCAAGTAATCATAGCACACATAACCTTATTTGACATTGAGCCAGACTCATAGGTCATTCAAGGACAACATATGATAAGTAATCAAAAATTTCATACTCTTAATAAAACACCTCAAAAATCTCAATTAATCACACCATTAACAAACAGAGAGTATAAAAATCATCTCTATTACACAACCAATTGAACTCAAGTAACTTATAACCTTTCTTTTTAAGCCTTCATTAGCCTTTATTATCAATTACTTTTTTTTGTCACTTCTCACCTTACAATCATTAATTATTACCGCTTGCACATGTTAGAGGACTTATTTTTATTTATTCATGACCTAAAAGAAACATACTAGGTTCCATGTATCAATCCAAAACCATTTCCCACAAGACCGTCACTACCGCTAGCCAGAATCATTTTTCATCAGACCATCATTACCTGTAGTCGGAACCATTAGAATAAAATTTATATATACAATTATATAAGCACATATATGTTTACCTTTCATAAGTCAATATATCAAAAGTCTTATTATATTAAGGCATCTTACCATTTACTCTTTTGTATAAACTCATCCAATTATTTATCATAACTCCAACCAATTATGATTACCAGAGTCACAAATCACTAACATCAACTCAACCACATAGGGCAATCCAATAAAATCAATTATGATCTACATTATTAACAACCAAGTCAAAAAGCCAAACCATGAAAGTCACGAGTAAGAGTTCAAACTACCATTCAGATGTAACCTTTAATGTATCACTCATTAAAATCACTTGTACAAACTCCAAGGACCAATTCTCAAGTTCTAAATATCGTACTCATGGGTCATCACTATTACAGACTACATAAGCACACAAGCAAGAACATTCCATTTTCTATTATTAAAAATCCATATTTCTATCACTCCTGGGCAATCATATTTATCTATACTTAAAACACCCAGAACATCCAACAAAAAATTCATACACTATACCATTCACCATTTATGTTTGGATACTAAATTCAATTCATTGTCTTATCTTATTAGTTTTGTAAGAACCTTTTATAAGGACTAGACACCAATTCATGCATGAACAAATATCACATAATGTATATCTCATACCACCAATTACCTCTCTCTTTTGAATTATATCATTATTTTCTAGATCTTTTAGGATTACAATACATGTACCATACTCACACATTAAATTTATGGTAAATTTATGTTTGAATACCAAGAATAACAATTGAATCAAGACAATATCACATAATACAATACATTTAGTTAAGCATCTTTTTTTAGTTCATATTTTAGCCACCCATCTCAGTATTTGTAGACCTATGAATGTATTCTCCTGCCAAT
>JBDJHY010295022.1:0-10010 GCA_039654485.1 Withania somnifera | reverse complement strand
TTGGATACTTCCATATATTTCCTTAACCCTGTAAATACTTAACAAAAAATGTTAAAACACACTATTATTACTCAAGAACATGCTCTATTTTTGGGGTTTTAAGTGCACAATATGACGTAAAATACTATCACATCAACACCCTCAACCTAAAACAGTTGCTTGTCCTCGATCAACAATAAAACAAGAACATATCAAACACTTAAAACACCCCTTGTACATAATTTATCTCAGCATAACCATTCAGTCGGCATCGTATCATACCGGCTAACTACATCTATTCCCACACTGTGATTTATTTCCAAGTGGCACATTGAAAGACCTTTCGTAGGGCTTATATCTCCTAGACTACTGTATTAACTCGTTCAAAATTTGTTAGAGTATTAACTTGCTCACACAAGAAAGAAGTCCCACACACAATGAAAGTTTCTAGAATATTGGGACTGGGAGGATAGCGTCTCACTCAGAAAGAAATCAAATTGCATACACAATAGTCATAGGCTTGCCCCTATCAATTACAACATAGCATTCAGTAAGATGACATGAATCACGTTAGGACTATGTTTTGGCTTATAATGTCAGGTTGAGTGTTGGTAGGGCATGATTTGGGGACTTAGTGACTGACTTAATTTGTTCCACTACCCGCTTTTTCTTCTTCCGTCTTTTATTTTTTTAAACTCTTCTTTTCTTTAACACTTGACCTTGAGTCCTCTTTTCGAATTCAACATGATTCTTCCCCTTTTATTTCTTTTTCTAACACTGCTAAATACTTTTCTTTTTTAAGGGAAGGTTCATGGTAGCCACCCTCAACCTAAAGTTTTACTTAGGTTGAAGACACATTACTCACTACCGAATCAGGGCCAAGATAGACTGATAACCACTTGATTTTTTTGTGGTGTTTGCTACCTAGCCACCCCACACTTGGGTTACAACACCTACATCTAAGTTCACAATATTCAACAGAGAATCAAGACCAATACAACAACCTTTTCATTTCATTCTTCTCTTTTCGAAGGTGCTTAACAGTTCGGTTTTAATGGACATAAAAGGTTCAACATGGGAATTCATTACTTGTTTGGTGACTCTTTTAAGGATTTAGTGACTTATTAAAGAAGGCCTAGGATCATATTCATATTGATTTTCTTTTAATTTAGTTACAATATGAACTGGGCAAGTTCTAGATATCATCTACACAATAGATTACACAAAAATTCTTTCCCACACTTGCAAGTAAATACATTTAGTCAATTCAAACTTGCTAAGCAGATGGTATAGAGAGATAAAAATTCAATCAAATGTAACACCCTTAATGTACCACAAATGTAGAATAAAATACGCTCAACACTCAAAGAAACCAATAGAATAACTTAATACTGAAACTGCTTATATATAGGGGTATTTTGATGTTTAATGAAGTACATCAAAATAAATAAGTAAAAATACATCAAAATAAATAAATGAAAATACATCAAAATAAACCTACACATGTCAGTTCTACTAAACAGCGAAAGCCTCAACACACTTTGACACATAGTCAATAGTTACCAAAATGTACCTTTGACCATAGGAGCTAACAAAAGGTCCCATGAAGTCGATTCCCCACACATTAAAGAGCTCAACTTCTAGGATGGGGGTTAGGGAAAGTTCATTTCTGCGTGAAATAGCTCCTTCCATCTGGTATAGATGATAGGCCCATACGAACTCATATACATCATGATGCCAAGTAGGCCAAAAGTAACCACACTAAATGATTTTCTTTGCCATCTGGGTACTCTCGTGGTTCCCTCCAACTAGCGACGAATGGAATTTTTAAGGGTGTATCCCATTTCCACTTTCAGAACATATCACCAGATCATGTTGTCTACATATAGCTTGAATAAGAAACACTCATCCCAAAAGTAACATTTGGCATCATAGAGGAATTTGTGTCTAGCATGCCAGTTCAGGACATTAGGTATAATGTTGCTGACTACATAGTTTGTGTAGTCTTCATACCATGGGACATTAGTTGACCCTAAAACTAACACTCTCTTATCAGGGAAAGCATCTTCAATTTTTGCATCCACCTTCTCTCTCCCATCTGCTTCCAGTCTTGAAAGATGGTTAGCCACTTGGTTTTCACACCCTTTTTTATCTATCACCTCAAAATCAAACTCTTGTAACAACAATATCCAATAGATCAATCGAGGTTTAGCATCCCTTTTAGCCATGAGGTACCTTAGAGCAGCATGGTCCGTGTGCACAACTATTTTAGTTCCCAATTGTTACAATAAAAAAAATTCAAATGCATAAACCACGGCCAGTAGCTCTTTCTCAGTAATAGTGTAGTTCTTTTTGGCTTCATTTTGAACTTTGCTGGCATAATAGATAGGATGAATGATCTTCTCTTGTTTCTGCCCAAGTACAGTGCCCAGCACTACACTTCTAGAATCATACATCAACTCAAAAGGATCTGCCTAATTAGGTGCCACCATGACTGATGCAGTGATCAACCGTTGTTTGAGCCCCTCAAAGGCCTCCAGGCATGTTTTATCAAACACAAACTTCATTTCTTTCTCAAGGAGCTTAAATAGAGGGCATGCAATTTTTGAGAAGTTCTTAAGGAACCTCCAATATAAACTGGCGTGACCCAAGAAGTTTCACACCCCTCTAACATAACTTGGTGGTGGTAGCTTTTCAATACCACTACCATTGATTTATCTACCTTAATACCTTTTCTAAAATTTTATTCCCCAAGACAATGCCCTCTCTGACCATAAAGTGACACTTCTCCGCATTCAGTACAAGATTTACTTCAATGCATCATTGCACCTAAATTAGTTAGGAAGCCCTCAAAAGTATCACCCACTATAGAAAAATCATCCATGAATACCTCCAGAGTTTCCTCCACCATATCGGAGAAAACAACCATCATGCACCTCTGGAATGTCGCGGGGGTATTGCACAATCCAAATGGCATACGCTTAAAAGAAAATATGCAATAGGGACATCTGAATGTTGTCTTATCTTAATCTTTAGGTGTTATAGCAATATGGTTTTAACCAAAATACCCGTCCAAGAAACAATACCAACCTTTTCCGGCTAAGCGGACTAATATTTGATCCATGAATGGCATAGGAAAGTGGTCTTTTAGAGTAGAAGCATTTAGATTCTGATAATCCATACAAATCCTCTACCCAATCATAGGTCTCTGTGGGACCAGCTCATTTTTATCGTTTATCACCACTGTTATTTCACCCTTCTTTGGTACCCATTGAACTAGACTTACCCATTTTCTAGTGAAATTGGGTACATCACCCCTGTATCCAACCATTTGATAATCTCTTTTTTTACCACCTCTTACATAGGTGATTAATTCTTCCCTATTTCTCTCGGTTGGGTACACTATCTACCTTTAACTCGATACGGTGTAGGAAAATGCCCGGAGGAATACAGATAATATCAGCAATCGTCCATCCGATCGCTTTCCTGAACTTCTTCAAAATATGGACCAGGGTTGCGACCTAATACTCTTCTAACTGGGATGATATGAAGACTTGCAAGGTATTGTTAGCTCCCAAAAAGACATAGTGTAAATGGTCCGGGAGTGCTTTGAGCTCCAAGGTTGGAGGTTCTTCAATAGATGGTTTTGCTGGCTGAGACAGCCTATTCTGTAGGTTTAGGTCAAGCTTTCTAGGCTCATAGGAATAAGATCCCACCACAGTTAGTGCATTCATAGTCTCGGTATATCTCTCCATACTTCATCACCATAATTCATTATTATTGTTTCTAATGGATCAAGAAATAATTTTTCATCAACCATGGGTTCTTTGAGTTCCCCCCATTCGGCCTTAATAACGGAAACTACACTCATATCTCGTGGATGCTTCATGGATTTGCATATATTGAATGTCACTTCTTTAGTATTTAACTTAAATTTCCTCTCACCTTTCTCAACATCCACAAAACGTCTTCCAGTTACTAAAAATGGTCTACTCAGGATAATGGTTACCTCTAAATCAATGTAACAATCAAGGATAACAAAGTCTATCAAAAAGATAAGATTGTCCACTTTTACCAAAACATCAAACAAGATTCATGTTGGTCTCTTGACTGGCCTGTCTTTGATTAGTAGCCGCATAGTAGTCAGTTTGGGGGCTCCTAAGCCCAGTTGCTTGTAGATTGCCAAAGCCATCAAGTTGATGCTTGCTCCTAAGTCACACAGTGCTTGAGAAAAATAGAAGGTTCCGATAGTGCATAAAATAGTGAATTCTCCCAGTTCTTCCTTTTTTTGCACCAAAGACCAGGAGGATATAGCCCCACAATGGTGAATGTTATCGTTAGGCCAAAAGCTGATGGTTCGTTTCTTGGTTACTAGATCCTTCATGAATGTAGCATAGCCAGGCATCTTTTTCAGCACTTTTACCAATGGGAAATTAACTGACAGTTATTTCAACATGGTCATAAACTTTTAGAAGCGACCATCCTCTACTCCTTTTTTTATTCTTTGAGGGAAAGGGTGCATGTCGAGGAATTTCAGTTACTTTTGATGGCTCTATCTTACTAATGTCAGGTACCGGGCTCTTTAGTTCTTGGGGTCCATATGCTTGTTCATTACCCGATCCTACTTGCTTGTTTGGTGGTACTATTGCCATTACCTTTACTCTAATTGGTTCAGGATCTGCTAATAATTTACTGCTACGTGTGGTGATATCAATACAATAGTTGTTCCCCTTGGACGTGGATATATGAGTATTTGCATTCTGATGATTCAAAGAGGCAGACATCTGACCCATCTGATATTCTAGGTGTTTTATTAACACAGAATGTGATTCAACCATTTGGTCAATAGTTGAAATAATCATGTTTATAGCGTCCAAGCTCTTACCGGATGATTTAAATTTTTGTAGCACCGTGGCTAATATTTCTTCCACCCTTGATGTACCAGTTGTTTCCTCTCACTGCCTTGGCTTCTAGTAACCCCCACTCTTTCTCTGATCAAAAGTGTCATTATGACTCCAATTATTAGGTTCTATGTTACGATGATCCTCTCTCCTTTGGAAATTTCTTCTACTCTGGTTCCAACCTTGGGTTCCCTAATAGACCCCCCTATCTTGTAGGTATCTAGCCTCTTGTTTACAGTCTGACTCAATACTATACTCAACTTCTTCATGAGAAGTAACTCTTTCACTTTCCCATAGCTATCTCCTAGAATTTTTTTAGACATCAGATCAATCTATGTCTTTAAGTATGCCATGTCTTGGTCTCTCTCCTCTTCTCTTCGCCGTTGCTCAGCTGACATGACATCATTCTTGGCCCCACTAGATATTTTAGACTCTCTGGTGTGCCAACCTCTGGTGTTCTTCATTATTGTGTCCAAATCTTAGGAAACTTAAACATAGGTGCGCAACATATAAGACCCACCATTAATTCCATCCACATCTAGGTTTGAAGGAGAATTCAGCCTGCAATAAAATGTTTCCTTCAAATAGTTATCTCCATGCCCATGTGTGGGGTATTGTTTGATCTTTTTATTAAAGAGGAACCACAGCTCAAGAACAGCTTCATCAGGCTTCTTCCTAAAGTTAGTTATCTCGTCCCGTAGCACAAGTATTTTGGATGGGGGAAAGAACCTTTCTAGGAAAGCCTCTTTCAATTTCTCCCAATTTGTAATAGAATCGGGAGGTAAATCGTCGAGCCATATAGTAGCTTCCCCACTCAGTGATAGTGGTAAAAGCCTTAGTTTGATGGCGTTCTAGTTGAATCCAGGCAAGTCCTAGGACTTATAGATGTTTGTGAAGTTTTTCAAGTGTAAGTTTGGGTCCTCATCAGCTATTCCACAAAACAGACCTTTCATAGTTAGCAGTTGTATCATTGTGCTGGTGATATAAAATTTGTTGGCTGGGGCTAGTAGGGGTAGTATGATTACCCCTGTTGATCCAGCTTTATCAAGGTCTGCCTCATGATCATCCATATAAAATTCGTGAGGTCTCACTGGTTGAGGCCTGCGGGGGTGCATCTGGATAGTTTGCGTATTGTGCCTCTGCAGGGTGTTGCTTAAGTTAAGGTAGGGCCGCATTATCCTGTCTATTCATTCTGACGAAGGTTCTGCATATCTTAGGATTTAATGGCAACAGAGGTGCTTTTTGACTACGAGTGTTTAGCATGTACTACCTGTATCTGCATTATATAAAAACAACATAAATGTGAAAACTAGAAATAAACCTAACTATAATTACTATATTAGACTTCACCGAAAACTGTATTCCCCGGCAACGACGCCAAAATTTGATAATGCCCAAACTGTACTTCCTTTTGAAGCATAAGAGGTCAGTTGTCAAATATAGAATCCAACTAGGTTACGGTTGATCCCACAGGGAATAGGGTGTCAGATATACGCCCAGCAATAGTAGCTAACAGCTAGTGCTTGTTTCTAGTGATAAATAAAAAGTAAAAGAGGGATTTGTTTTATTGCAATATTCATTATGATCATTAATGAATGTTGATTCATTCAAGTGTATTGTTAACCTAGGTTCATGTTCACCAGGGTTCAACCAATATCTGGATTGTAATCTTAACACAGTTGTATAATCTTTCCTAAATGTAGAGTTACGTGCAAATACAATACTATTTACTTAAGTGTTTTCCAACCTTTGATCCTAAGTAAATCTCTTTTACATTGGGTTAGGGCTGTGAAGGAGTGCATTTTATTTGTCATGATAACTTAAGAAGATTACTCTTGCTACACCAGCAACCATTAGACGAGGGTTAACTCCCCGAATTTCTTAGCATAATCTCAACTCCTACTTTTATCCACAAGGTTAGTGCTAGTTAAACCTAGGCGTGTTCTATGTTTTCAACCACTAAAAGTTAGTTATTACGTAGAGATTTTGTTCATATGTTGGAATAGATGCAACAACATGTCACCACCCAAAATCTCAGGTCATGCTGGCTTCTACAACCCTCCTATAGACAAGTATAACCCTAGAGCCCGGAGCTACGTGCAATGGACTACAAGTCTCATAATATCCTATGCAGCAAAGGAAGGCATAAATAATACATAATAACGGAAGCCAACATAGAATCATACAAAACCCGAATCCTAAAACCTGGTGTCGGTGGCATGTGGAGCTACTATATAGGATAAATGAAAGATACAAAATGAAAGAATCACCCCTAATGGGTAACACAATACAGGGCCTGGATGGGCTGAATGAAGGAAACCAAGTGAAGGAAACTACGGTCGTCTCGGACGATGGTAATCTTCTTAGTCAATTGGATCTACTCTGCACGATCACCACGATGCTAATAACCCCTGCCTCTATCTGCACCAAGAAAAAGATACAGAAGTGCAACATGAGTACATAAAAATTCACCCAGTAGACATCATCGGCCAACTGGGTTAAGAATAAAATGCAAGAAATAAAGCGAGGAAGTAAAACAGGTCAATAATAGTACATAATTAGTAAGGAAGCAGTAAAACTAATAATAAGCAGAAGAGTAAGATATCAAAATTACTAGTAGAGAACTACTGGAACTAAGAATAATAGACATAGACTTTAGAGTCCAAAATCCAAAACCCATAACGAAGTAAGGAAACATACATGTGCTTTAGCTCCGTCAAACCTCACTAACTATGATACCATGTATGCAAGAACCCCGAATAAGGATCGAATAGAAGGATACTACTAAATGTGGAATTAAAGTAACCACACAAGAACCTACCGGCATCCCATACCACCGATAAGTACAACCAGCTTAGGATATCCTACCTGGTGCCCCATCCCACCGGTAGGCACAAATAGCACAGCAAACCCCACCATAGGTCGATGGCGTTACTTCTCCAAGGCGGCCTAGTCAAGGTGACCTCGCCAAAACTACCTCGTCAAGGCGACCCAGGGGTGCTAGCGTTACTTCGCCAAGGCAGACTCACCAAGGTGACTTCACTAAGATGACCTCATCAAGGAAACCTTGCCAATAAGACTTCGTCAAGACGACCTCGGGGCACCAGGGCATTCAGTGATCTGAAGCAACCCAAGGGAAAACTATGAGGGTCTCAAATGAGCATCAGGAGCCCCCCTATCTAACAAACCTAGAATGCATTCAGTGTGGGGAAACACAACATAAAGTAATAACCAGCTAGAATTCAGGAATTGTACATAATCCAACTAGGAAGTAAGGATAAGACATCTATAAACCAATCTAGGAAAAAGGGTAAAACATTATAAACCAATATGGGAAAAACATGCTGGAACTCATGAATTGAACCATAAAACATCTACAAAACATCTACATGCTGGGACTCATGAATTGAACCATAAAACATCTATAAAATATCAATAAAACATCTGCATATTGGGACTCACGCATTGATCCATAACCAATAGAAAATTACAGATAAAGCAACTACACTCAAACAAGTCTAGACAAGGGATGACAGTTATTCTCAGCCAAATCTAAATAAGAAACGATATCTATACTCAGCCAAGCACTCAATAATGGTGAATATACCAATGAAAAGGAAAACAATAGTGAGCATGGGAATGGACTTCCCTTCAATTCGATTTGAGTTTGAGACTCAACAGCAGGTTGGAAGGAGAAAAGTAGAAAAATAAAGTTACGGAAAAAGATCTGAAAGTTTCAAGGACAACATTGGCACATAAATATATAGTCGTTTCCTTGCCCATGTTGCCACGTGGACTAGGCCCAAGAAGGGAATTAGGTTGGGTTGATTTTCCACAAAGCATCCCAATAGCTTGGGGCAAAAGCTGTACAACACAACAAAACTCAAAATGAAAATCCCAGGTATTTACGGTCCAACTAGACCAACGTCGATATTTTGGAGCTAAAGGATTATTAAAATTTTATTTTGAGTGCATTTACTACTATTTAACTCTCGAGTTCCACTATTTCAAAACTAAAACTTCAAAATAGGGAAAACTAAGATAATGAGAAAACAAATTGCCAGGGCACCGAGCTACCAGTCCTAGCAAGTCATAAGCGACTTGGCCTTAGTAATGTTTTAGTATAATAACAACTACCACTCCAGTATCCAGATAGCCTTATTTGAGGCCTTATATGGCAGCTGGTCAAATAGCCCATTGGTTGTTTTAGTGGTGGCGAGGGTCGATTTTAGAGTTTTTATTATCTCTTCGATACTATATATCAAGTCAGGCTTATTTAGGATAGACTAAGGGCAATGCGGAGCAGGTAGAACTCCTACGCGGATCGTAGGCTTCGACCCCTTGAGTTTGGTGTTGGTGACTTGGTCTTTCTTAGAGTCTTGCCTATGAAGGGTGTTATGACGTTTGTTAGGCGGGACAAGCTTAGCCCTCGGTTCATTGAGATGTATAAGATTCTGTAAAGAGTTGGAGAGGTTGCCTACAGACTTGCCTTGCCACCTTATTTAGCTATTGTCCATCTAATTTTCCATGTATCGATGCTCCACCGCTATATA
The DNA here is from genome assembly GCA_039654485.1 of Withania somnifera. Classification (NCBI taxonomy): domain Eukaryota; kingdom Viridiplantae; phylum Streptophyta; class Magnoliopsida; order Solanales; family Solanaceae; genus Withania; species Withania somnifera. Next base: position 577 of record JBDJHY010295022.1, on the reverse strand, counting down.
CCAGACCCGTCTCATGTCCTTCGTCAGGATGATGTACAGATTGATGATACCCTAACCTATATTGAGGAGACTGAGGATATTATAGACAGAGATATGAGGCATCTCAAGTCTAGGAAGATTCCAGTAGTGAAGCTTGTTAGGCACATCAACCAATTAAGGAGGCCACCTGGGAGATAGAGCAGGATATGCGTGTCTAGTATTCACATCTGTTTGAGCCTTCAGGTACTTTTCCCTTCCTTGACTTTCGAGGATGGAAGTTCTTTTTATTGGTGGATGTTGTAATGACCCGCTCGGTCATTTCCTTGCCCTTTTTTCCTTTTTTTCACTTAGAGCTGTTTGGTAGTTGCCCCAAGTCACTTATGACTTGCTGGGACTGGTAGCTCGGTGCCCTGGCAATTTGTTTTCTCATTATCTCATTTTCCCTATTTTGAAGTTTTAGTTTTGAAATAGTGGAACTCGAGAGTTAAATAGTAGTAAACGCACTCAAAATAAAATTTTGATAATTCTTTAGCTCTAAAATATCGATGTTGGTATAGTTGGACCGTAAATACCTGGGATTTTCATTTTGAGTTTTGTT
>JBDJHY010295011.1:0-10010 GCA_039654485.1 Withania somnifera | reverse complement strand
AGATGGGACTTCTCCAGCTACCTCATTGATAATCTCTTGGGAACCATCACATGTAAGAAAGAAGAAGAGATAATTTTTTTTCTATTGATTTAGCTGAAGTGAAAAACTCATGGAAGAGAGTGAAGACATTTTCTTAAATTCTACCAAGCTATTGTCCATGATTACTTAAGCACTAGAAAAAGATTCATAGGGATCCATCATACCTCAGGTATTTGTGCATTCTATGAATGGCATTTATGATTTTAGGACTAGGGTAATAGTGTCAGTTAAAGAAAAGTCAGTACATGTGTTTATTGACATAAGAAATACTCATAATTTCTTGGACTCAAATATAGCAAAAAGGTTGGGGTGTCCTTTAACTTCAATAAACCCTCTTGTAGTGTCCGTAGCTGATAGAAATAAGGTACACAATAGGTTGTCTGTAAAAAGATGACTTGGAAGATGCAAGGGGTAATACTTTAGTCTAATATGCTCATATTACATATAGGTGGGAGTAGTATGATACTGGAATACAATGGTTGATCACCTTAGGTGATATTATATGGAATTTTAAGAAGTTGAATATGGAATTTAGAATTATGGGATAGAAGGTTTCCTTAAAGGGAATACAACCACTTGAAATAAGGTTGATCAAGCAAGGAATAATGGAGAAGCTGCTAGATAAACCTGCAAAATTGAATATGATTTTAGTAGGTATCATTACAGAAGCTATGATTGAGTCTAACTGTATTATGTTCTCTTTAGAAGGAGTCTGTGAAAAAATGAAGAAAGACACTGATATGCAATAGGTATTGTCTAGATATAAATGTTTGTTTGAAATTACTAAGGCCCTTCCCTTTTTCAGAGCTCCTAATCGTCAGATCATTTTAAAGGAGGTTACTTTTCTAATCAACTTAAGGCCTTATATATATCCCCATGTTCAGAAGAATGAGATTTAAAAGATAATTTAAGAGCTTCTCTCAGTAGGGTGATTAGGCATAGTACAAGCCCCTGTTTGTTACCTATTGTGATGTTGAAAAAGAAGGATGGACTTAAAGAATATGTGTGGATTATAGAGATCTTAACAAGTGTAATGTGTAGAACAAATTATTATTAGATGAGTTGCATGGTGCACAGTAGTTTTCTGAGTTAGACCTGAGATCAGGTAATCACCAAATCAGAATGTGTGAGGAGGATATTACAAAGACTTCATTTAGAACTCATCAAGGGAATTATGATTTATTGTACATGCCATTTGACCTGATTAATGCACCCTTAACCTTTCATAGTTTAATGAACCAAGTCTTCCAACCTTACTTAAGAAAGTTTGTTCTTTTTTATGGCATACTCATAGGTTGTCTTAGCTGGCATGATCATTTAGAGCATTTCGAGAAGGATTTCTAAGTACTAACATCCAATGTGTTATTTGTTAAGAAGTTTAAGTGTGAGTTTAGGGTCACTAAATTTGATGAATAGAAGAATTTGGGGGTAAAAAAGAGTTAAATACAGATTTTCAGAATAGAATTAACAGATCACGATAAGTATCACGTCGTGCTCCTTATCATGATGGACTTCCAGGTAAAACAGTGGCTCATCAAGATAAGTAGCACGTCGTGCATCTTATCGTGATGGACACTTGGCTACAGATTTTCAGAAAACTAAAATGGGGTCTCGGGATTGAAACGGAGTCCAAATTTGACAAACCTTATATGTTTTCTAAGTGGAAAACATATTTTGGACTCAATGGAATCAATGAAAATGGCATAGGAGGTTGTTTACTCAAGATGAACCCTCAAACCAAAAGGGCCTAAAGGCGCATTTCTCCGCCAACACCTCAAATTCTCAACGACAAGCACGAAAATTAAACCAATACCTCACTTAGCCTAAATTCATCATTATAGAGCTTTTGGAAGCATCAGAATTCCAATTCGACACTCCGAACATTGATTTTACACACAAGCTCCACTTTAGGCTAAAACTTAAAGAAATTCTACAATTTCGCATAACTTGCAAACAAAACCTCCAAAACACAAACTTAAGGTCAATCTTGACTTTGTTTGGCATTACAAAGCTAACGGAACTGTCGGAATTTAATTCTGAGGTCATTTTGAAGGAAAGTTGACTTTGGTCAACGAATACTTAACTTTAGGCTCTAAAATAAGAAATTTCAGATATTTCTAAACCGAGTCGCCAAGGATCCGAACTGTCGGTCCCAGCAAGTCATAAATGACTTAGGGTAACTGTTGAAATGCTCTAAGATGCAAGATGTCACGTATTTATCATAAATAACCAGGAGGTTCATTACACTGAAATACTTATTATGGCCATGTAATATTAGCTCAAGGGGTGGCTATGGATACATAGAAAGTTGCCATAGTTTAGGGCAGGCCACAACCTACTTCCCTCAAGACCTTGAGAGGGTTCTTATGACTCACAGGGTAACATATGAGTTTTATAAAAGGATATGGAGCCATTTATAGACTTCTCACTGATTTTTTAAAGAAAGGTCAGTTTTCCTGGTCTGAGTCTACTACTTTAGCCTTTGAACAACTGAAGATTGCGTTAACTTCTGCTTCTTTGTTAGCTTTGCCAGCTTTTTTCAAAGATTTTTTGAGGTGGATATTCATGCTTATGGTGGAGGAATTGAATTATTTTTTATACAATACAAGAGGCTAATAGCTTATTTTAAAAAGGTTATGCCAGAAAAAAGTAGGGCATTTTCTGTGTATGAAAGGGAAATGTTAGTCCTAATTAATATTGTACAAAAATAGACGACAAAGGAAGACACTTTGTTATAAAAATAGACCATCATATCCTTAATTTTTATTAGAGTAGAGAGTGACAACACCAAGTCAAAAAAAATAATTGGTTAAGCTTCTACGGTATTATTATAGCATATGCTAGAAGAAGGGAAAAGAGAACACAGTTGTTGATGCATTATTCAGAAGAGATATTGATGTTCAGATGTGTAGTATTTATGGAATGCAAGATACCTTTCTAGATGATATAAACCAAACTTTTACTAATGACCCTGAGTTGTAGAAAATTATGGCTTCTATTCATTCAGGAAGCCAGGCCAAACCATACTACAAATTTTAGGTTGGTATTCTTAGTATAAGGGTAAGATAATGGTGGGAAATGTCCCTGAGATTAGTAGGAAACCTATGGATTTTTATCATGATAGCTCTATGAGAGGTCACTCAGGCATAAATGCTACTATTCATAGATTAAAGAAAGACCCCTACTAGAAGAAGATGAAGCAAGATGTGCATGCTTACCTCAAGGAATATGATATTAGTTAGAGGTGTAAGGGGCAAAATATTTCTCCTCCTGGTCTATTCCAGCCACTTTTAATCCCTGGAAAGGTGTGGCAATATTATCTCTATCAATTTATTTTAAAGGGTTTCCTAGATATATAGGGAAAGAGGTCATCTTTGTTGTAGTGGATAGAATGAAAAAATACGCTTATTTCATTATTTTAATAACACAACTATTTAGCTATTGATGTTGCACAAGTGTTTATGGATAATGTGTTCAAGTTACATGGCCAAACAAATACCATTCTTTTTTATAGAGATGTAGTGTTCACTAGAAAATTTTGGAAAGAACTATTCCAAACTTAAAAGGTTTTATTTCTCTCTTCAACTAAATATCGCCCTCAAACAGATGGGCAAACAAAAATGGTTAACTGGTGGTTAGAATGTTACTTGAGGTTGATGACCTTTGAAAGCCCAAGGATTGTCCTTACTAGTTTCCACTAGTAGAGTGGTGGTATAACACTTCCTTTCAATCCTCCATAGGGTGTTGTCTCTTTATAAAATTATGTATGGTCAGTCCCCTCCTCCCATTCTACCTTACATAAGAACCAGACCGGTACACATAGGTTTGACAGGTCTTATGAGGTTGGGGAATAGGTGTATGTGAAACTGAAGCCTTACAAACATGTGTCTTTGAAGTCCCATTGTTTCCAAAAGTTGTCTATCAATTTTTTTGCCCTTTTCAAATCATTGCTAAGGTGGATAAGGTGGCCTACACTTTGGATCTTCCAACTCACACTAGAATTCACCCTATCTTTTATATTTTCCAGTTGAAATGAAAGATTAGGATTACATTCTAATTCTATTTGTTTTCCTATTGTACAGTTAGATCAGGGATGCTTTTTTACATACAATTACATTGATATTTAGATACTTACAAGATCTAATCACGATATTTATTCCAAGTCCTTAATGGTTCGATATACGACTCGAAAGAGCTTCTATATTACTTGTACGACAGCGTACACTTGTTTGTACATTTTGATGCAATAAGTTTTTGGCACCATTGCCAGGGACTTGGCAATTAGCAAGTTTTTTATTATTATCGATATTTTATATTATGCAATTGTTAAGGACTTGATCTTAGAAGTCTTAATTTCTGTAGGCATTGACTACCACTAGTATTGCAAGGAACAGAGAATTTTTTGAAGCATTGCAAAAAGAATTTCTTTCATCAACATCGAAGAAATGGAGCACTTTCGTTTATTGTCCCATAAGTTCCATTGGAATAGCCAGCAGTTGTTGAGCCTTCTGATATGGTAGCCACAAGGACAGTTCGTGAGGTAGCAATTCCACATGCTACAAATTCTACCTCTTCTATACACAAGCCTACACCAGGAGATAGATTTGAGCTGAAACAAAATATGGTGCAATATTTTTCACATTATTAGGCAGTTTCACTGGTCTTCCACATGAGGATCCATCAGCATATTCAAAACTTCTTGGTGATCAGTGATACGTATATTGTAGAAGGAGTTTAACCAGACTATGTAAGACTTACTCCTTTTCCACATTCCTTGCTGGGGGATGAAAATAGGTGGCTTACTATAGAGCCGCCTAACTTAATTACTACTTAGGTGGACCAAGAAAGGAAGTTTCTTTCCATCTAGGATGACAACAAAGATTAAGAGTGAAATCTTGAGCTTTCAACAAAACCATGGTGGGAATCTCTCTTAAGCTTGAGAGAGATTTAAAATACTTCTCAGAACTTACCCTCTTCATTAGCAGTCCAATGAGGTTTTGTTGCATACTTTTATTGAGGCATTGGAACCGAACTCTAAGATATTTCTTGATTCAGCAGCAGTAGGACAGGAATTGGAAAAGACTTATAATGAGATGTAGACTCTGCTGAATAGGATTGCAATAGGTAATTCAGTTTGGAATGGCGATTTGTCAAAAACTAGTGGGAAGAAAATAACTGCAGGACTCAAGGAATTAGAGGCGGTCACAACATTATCTGCACAAATTACATCACTTCAAAACTTATTTACTTAGGATTTCAGGCAGCAACAACATCAGGTTATAATGAATGCAGTCCAATCTCAGACTGCCATTTAGTGTGAGATATGTGGTGGAAGGTATCATACTTCTTATTTATGTGGGGCTTATCTTGATTCAATAAATTATGTAGGTAATATGCACAGAGGAGTAGGGCAGCAGTATTTTGGTAACACTTATAATTAGTTCTGGAAAGACAATCCAAACTTCTCTTGGGTTGGAAATCAGAACCAAGCACCACTAAAGGGTTAAGGTCAGTATAAAAATCAACAGCCCAATCAGCAGCACAGAACCAAGTTTAATCAATAGAATTTTGGTAATCAGTAAACTATGCATCCCGGTAATAGTACTAAAGAGATGCTAAAAAATTTCTTAAGGGGAAGGCACGCGATAGTGAAAGACTAGCTAGGCTATAGAAAGACATGAAAAATCAACAACTAGCAACTTAGTAATTGGAAAGGTAGATGGGACAAATGGTTGTGTCACAAAATATGAGGCCCCAAGGTGGTCTTCAAAGAAACAAATACCAAAATTTTAGATAAGTGAATGTAGTGACAATAAGAAGGGGGTTGCAGTTGAAGGAGTTAGTGCCTCAAGAACGCAGGTCAATCGAACAAAGAGGCAGAGAGAACAAATAATTATGCAGACACTGATAAGGCGAAATAAGCTAAGTCTTGGGAAGTAGCATCCGTTGTGAGACCTCCACCACAATTTCCTTGGAGATTGAGAAAGAAAAAAAAGAAGAAGAGGGATTCCAAAAGTTCGAGGAATTGCTGGGGAAGGTTCATATTAACTTGTCTTTGATTGATGTGTTGCAGGGAATCCCAAGATATGATAAATATGTGAAGGATATTATGGCCAACAAAGATTTCTTAATTGAGTATGCAACAGTAGCTCTCACTCAAGAGTGCATACCTCACATTCATAATAAATTACCACTAAGTAGAAGGAACCAGGTAGTTTCACTATTTAGATCAATATTGGTTAGGTTTTGAATTTTTGTGGGTTATGTGATCTGGGTGCGACTATCAATCTCATGCCAACTTGTTATTTCAAGTAGATGGGTTTGGATAATCCTAGACCTACCATAATTATATTACAGTTGGCAGGTTGCTCCTTAGTCAGACCTTTCAGTATAGTGGAGAATGTGTTGGTATAGGTGGGGTCCTTGATATTTCCTAGTGGATTTCATTATTCTAGACTTCAAACTAGATCTAGAACTCCCATTGTTTTAGCGCCTATTCTTGGCTACCTGTTTGGAATTGATTGATGTGGCTGTCGGGCAGCTTACTATGAGGGCTTATGATAAAGTTAAGATATTCGATGTTTACAAAGCCATTAAGTTTCCTGCGATATATGAGGGATTGTCTGCAATTAGAGTGTTTGATACAAAAGCTGAAGTATCATTGCCTATTGCTAGTGACCTGCTAGCAAGATTAGCTATAGGTCAAGAAACTTATGGAGATATTGAAGCTTATGATATGATCCAAATATTAGATATTTACAGTATCCATGAAGATTTGAAAAAATACAAACTTTTGAATGGCCTATTGGTCCTCCTCCAAGGTCGTCTATCAAAGAAGCTCCAAAGTTGGAATTAAAAGAACTACCTAGCCATCTAAAATATGCTTTGTTGGGAGAAGCTGCCACTTTACTGGTTACTTGTTGCTGCATTGTCTAAGACACAAATTGATGAGGCTTTATCACTACTAAAGAAGAGGAAGCGAGCAACAGGATGGAAAATTTTTGACATTCAAGGCATCATTATGCATTCTACATGCATAAGATTCTAATGGAAGATGACAATAAACTGAGAGCACAACAATAGAGATGACTGAATCCGCCGATAAAGGAAGTGATATGAAAAGAAGTGATAAAGTGGCTTGATACAGGAATTATGTTTCCTATATCGTACAACAAATGAGTCATTCCAGTGAAATGTATCCCCAAAAAGGAGGCATGACCATAGAGATTAATAATAATGATGAGCTAATTTCTACTCGAACAGTCACTAGGTGGAGAGTCTGTATGGGCTACCACAAACTGAATGAGGCGACTTGCAAGGATCATTATCCCATTCTGTTCATGTATCAGATGATAGACAAACTTGTGATCCAGGATTACTTTTGCTTTATAAATGGATATTCGGGATACAATCAGATTTCAATAGCTCCTAAAGATCAGGAGAAGACTACCTTCATATATCTGTTTAGTACATATGATTTCAGGTGCATACCTTTAAGGTTGTGTAATGTCCCTGCTACCTTTTAGTGGTACAAATATCCATCTTTAGTGATATGGCGGATAATTTTGTGGAAGTATTATGGATGACTTCTCAGTTTATGGTGATTCATTTAAAGTTTTCCTATAGAATCTAGATAAGGTACTAGCAAGGTGCGAAGAGACTCACTTAGTGCTTAATTAGAAGAGGTATCACTTTTTTGTCAAAGAGGGCATTTTCCTTTGCAACAAGGTGTCCAAGGATGTTCTAGAGGTCGGTAGGGAAAAAACTAACGTGATTATTAAGTTACCACCACTTGTCACATTGAAGGGAGTTCTTAGTTTCTAGGGCCATACAGGCTTCTATCAAGGTTTTATTCATGACTATAAAGATTGTTAGAAAAAGATACGAAATTCGAGTTCTCAACCAAGTTCTAAAAAGCTTTTGAACAAATAGACAAGAAACTGACTGAGGCACCTATACTCATTGCTCCGGACTGGGAGCTACCCTTTGAGTTAATATTTGATGCACGTGATACTGCTACAGAAGCAGTTCTATGAAAGAGAAAAGACAAGATCTTCCATTCAATTTATTATGCTAGCAAAACTCTTGATATGGCTTAGGTTAATTATATATTTACTGAAAATGAGATGTTGGCGTTGGTCTACTCATTTGAAAAATTTAGGGCATACTTGGTGGGAACTAAAGTGATAGTGTGTGCAGATCATGCTGTAATCGATACCTTTTTAACAAGAAAGACACAAATCCACATTTGATTAGGTAGATCTTAATTCTACAAGAGTTTGACCTCAAAATTTATGACCGTAAGGGTTGTCTAAAACAAGTTATTGATCATCTGTCTAGGATGTAAGATCATTGACATATTTAGGAGCAAAGGAAAATTAGAGAGGAATTCCCGAATGAACAGTTGATTAATATATCTATACAAAATTTTCTCAAATATACTGATAAGCAGAGTCTTTCCACCTGGACCCACTAGTCATCAAAAAAAGATAATAAGTTTTGATTGTATATCCTACTTTTAGGATGAACTATTCTAGTACAAGCAAGGGCCTGAGCAGTTTATTATAAAGTTTGTGTTAGAGGGTGAGATCGGTGACATTCTTGATAAATGCCATGCTTCATCTTATAGTGGGCTTCATAGAGATGAGTGTACTGCACATAAAGTACTTTAATTAGTCTTTTTATGGCCCACATTATTTAGAGATGCAATGTCTTTTGATAGGAAGTGCAACTAATTTAAGAGAAATGGGTTTGATTTCAAGACGACATGAGATGCCTTTAAATAATATTCTTGAAATTGAAATCTTTGATGTATGGAAGATCGACTTCATGGGTTCCTTTCCCCCATCGAATGGTAACAAATATATTCTAATAGCAATGGATTATGTGTCAAAATGGGTGGAAGCAACATCATTACCTACAAATGATGTGAGAGTAGTACTGAAGTTCGTGAAAGAGTAGATCTTTACATGATTTTGTACACCAAGAGCTATTATTAGTGATGGGCGATCACATTTCTACAATTCTAGGTTTTAGGCTTTGCTGGCTAAGTATGGAGTGACACACAAGGTAGCCACTTCCTATCACCACCAAACTAGTAGGCAAGAGGAGGTGTCAAATAAGAAGATCTAGAAAGTTCTCCAGAAGACTGTGAATGCACAAAGGAAGGATTGGGTTGAGAAGCTTGATGATGCCCTTTAGGCATGTAGAATAGCGTAGAAAACTCCAATTAGTACTTTATTATATTGGATGATTTTTGGGAAGTCTTGTCACTTGCCGGTAGACCTAGAACATAGAGCATATTGGCCAATAAAGAAGTTGAATTTTGACTTCAAGGCAGGCATGAGAGAAGAATGTTACAACTGCTTAAGATTAAGGAGTTCAAACTCAATGCTTATAAAAATGTGAAATTGTACAAAGAGAAAACCAAAAGATGGCATGAAAAGCATCTAATGGAGAGAAATTTTGAACCCAGACAGCAAGTGTTGCTCTTCAATTCCATGCTATGGCTATTTCTAGGCAATCTACATCCAAATAGATGGGCCATTCACTATGGTGAGTTTGACTAAGCATGGATAGGTGGATCTCAAGGATTACAAGTTTGACCAAACTTTTTGGTCAAAAGACAGAGGGTCAAGAATTATTGGCCCAGAATTGATCATAAGGAGACATCCATTAACATGGTGGATCCTTGAGTTGAGTTGGTTAATACCATGAGATTAATCAAGGCACTACTCGAGAGACAACATGTGAAGTGTATTGTAATAACTTTTTATTATATTTTAATGATTTTGTGTTGATTTTTAGGTACATGGATACATGGAGGCATGAGAGTAAGTTTTATGGAGAAAAATGATGAAACAAAATAAGTGTGGATTGATCACAATAGCTATTGCATCATGATGCATATCGTGATCGACCACTGGATAGCCAAAGTTGAATAACGACACACATCAAAATGTGATGCATAG
>JBDJHY010295000.1:0-10010 GCA_039654485.1 Withania somnifera | reverse complement strand
TAAAAATCTTTTGAAAATATAAAAAATAATTGTATTTGAGGTAGAAAGTTGAGGAGATGTGCGATTGAAAGAGTGTTTTGGAAAATGTTTTCCCTATTTTTTTAAGGTAAGTACTTTACCTTAATTTTGAGAAAAATAACTTCATTTGGAAAAAATGTTCCAAAATAATTAATCCAACCAAACATGAGAAAATTGAAAAATATTTTCCTTCATACCAAACACTCTTAGTGTTCTATTTTTGATTTAGTACTACTTAAGCTCAATCGATCTATGATGCCTACTGAGTATAAGTATTTGTACTCTCTCCTATTTCCCTGAATCCTTTTGATGTAGATTTAGGTGTGAGCGGATTAACAAGTAGAGGATCGTGCTAGCTAGCCTTGTTAGAGTTGTGGTGAGCTTCTAATTTTGGAGACAGTCTTAGCTATATCTGTTATTTATATTTTCAACTTTTATTTTTTACAGATAGTGTAGCTACTATCTTGTATTATTTGGATTTAAGTATCTTACCGTCGCTCTTATATACACAACAACCGAGTCTTGGAGGATATTTGGATTATTATTTTGACTCTATCCTTTATGTTATTATTAGAACTTTAGAACTTTATCGATGTATATTTGTATTTTCTATTTTATGTTTTTTATTTTGAGAGTTGGTGTATTTCAGACTTATCTATCATGATAGGATAGGGTAGGTGTCATAACGACTCTTGAATTTTTGGATCGTGATATTGAATGAACCAACTCCAATACCTCATTAACTCTCCATAACTTATCTTTTGAAAATTGAGACAGATTTTATTTGCTAATAACACATTGTTCACAAACTTTGGAAGAAACAATGATTTAAGCAAGGTTTGTCCCATATTATTTTTCTGAAGGATCTTTAAACCATCGAAGTTCAAATAGACATATATAAGAAGCCACAACCATGAAAGCTTTTCCACTTCCGCCATAAAGTAGGATTGAACATTTTCAATCTTTAAAAAAATGGTCTGACTCATTTTCACAATAGCAACAACTCCTTTTAAGGATCAAAAATTTCACAAGAATCATTCTTAAGGGTGATGACATACCTTTTAAAAAAAATTGACCAACACTCAATAAATTGCTTTCCAAAGAAAGAACATAGAACATATTAGATATCGTTTCCACAAACCCATTATTGATTCTAAAATTAATATTACCATTTTCCACACATTCACATTGGAGAGACTACCAAAATCAACCATTGAATAAAAGCTTTCATTTACATAAGCAATACAAAACTTACTTCCAGTTATGTGGCTACCGCAACTTCTATCAACATACCAAATAGCTTTCTCCTGATGCTTATTTTCAACATAAATTGTCATTAACAAGGTTTCTCCTTCATTGTTCTTAGAAAAAGTAGAATTTTCTGCTTTCTCGTTAGAAAACTTGTTATAATATTTAGAGCTATAATGATCAAATTTATGAAAACGATAACATTCTACCTTGAATTTGTTAGTAAGTCGCTTTTGCTTTTGTCGTAGACATTATTGGCTCTAAAAGTTTTGTTCTCATCTTTGTTTCCTCGGTTTTCTCTCTCTCTTCTCTACCTTTGTCACAATCCGATTTTGTGGATAATGATGGTACCTATTACACCACCAGTAGGAGAACTAAATCCCATAGTCCGAAGTCGAAGCAGAGTACTACTATATTATTTGCGGAAGTATGTCAAAAATCAAGATTTATAATATGTGGAAGTCTTAAAGAATGAAATAAACTACCCAAAATCCTGTATCGGTGTCAAATGAACCACCAAGTACGGAAATGATAAAACTAAAGTCAATTTAGTACAACTGTGTCTCCAAAATACAATAGAGATCAAATAAACATAAGTCCGAAGAGAAAGAGGAACAAGCTGGAAACCAAGCTCATCCTGAATCTCCGAGGTGAATAAGATCTGAACGAACAACTGTCTGTATCACTAATGGGAACATGTACTCAGATTTGTACATATGTAAGTGTAGTATGAGTACAAGTTTCCGAAGAAACCCGTATCCAGTAGGCTTCGAGGGCCAACTAAGCACATAACAATAACAAAAGCAGTAAATAACAGAGCACAAGAAACAGGGTCACAAAAGAAAATAGTACCATACGAAAACTAGCAATTTAGATACGAATCAAGTGTCACATAGACTGATATCTTCAGCTAATCACTTAATAGGATCTCAGGAAATGGAAGAAAACATACCCGGTATCCTTGCAACAACATATGTGAAATATAACACAATAAATGAGAATCAAAGAAGACATGAGTAAAACATGGACGGTATACCCATAACCTTCAAGTAAAAGGATAAATAACAGAATAAGAGTAAGGCAAAAATCCCGCATAACATAAAACAGTAAGTAACCAATAAGGAAAACTAAGCAGTAATACAAATAGTAGAGTAAAGCAATTAAAAGCTGACAAGTCCCCCATAAGGAAGCGCAGCGTACACAGAATCATGCTCACCCATAGGCCCCCCAATCCGACCTCTGAGCACACTGAAGAAAACAATGTGGAAAAGTAACATACACATGATCGTATCAAAACCTTATATCCTAATTTCTGAACCGCAATGAATCATAATTGGCACCTTGTGCTCCACATCAACAATATCCGCTGGCATCTTATGCCTCATATCAATATTATCCCGCTGGTATCTTGTGATTTAAATCAATAATATCCATTGGCATCTTGTGCCTCAAATCAATAATAACCGCTAGACATGCTCACCAGGTCAAGGTGTACAACGTCGGTATATTGAAAGGTATCACCACTAGTCCTTAATAAATCAATATCATCATGTTTTCACAATTAGTAGAACCATATGTGTCAAAAGTTTGTACTCACTACCGTATGGTGGAGGACTCGAGTCCCAACGATGTACTCACTGCCAAATGAAGTCGGTCTAAAGTCCCAGTACTTATTAGTGAAAAGATATTTCCCGGTTCCAGGAGGTAAAACCTGGACTAAAACAAGTGAAAATGGCATTACCGAGTGCTCGAAACAATATTGAGACCAAAACAGTAAAAGATAATTACTTATATTATTATTTATGTGTTCTCATTTATTCCTTTATGCCGCTATTAACTTTATCATCAAATCATCCGCTAGCCATCATGGCTTATAAATCAGGTAGTGGTACTACCCAGCCCCAATGCACTCTTATCGGAGCCATAGGTCCGGCCTCTCATGTCATGAATGCACAATATATCAATAATAGATATATCAACATATAATCATGAATTATCCACATCCTATGCCTTGCATAGGTGTCTCTAATCAAATGCTAAATCTCAGGCCCCATATCACTCAGGTGCCAAAATATCAATATTAACATGGAACGGACGAAAGAATGGTACACGAGTACTATACAACCTAGCTACCCATCCCAAGGATGCTATTTAGTACAGTTATTAAAGCTATAAGCCCAGTGATAGCCCCAGGGAGCCTACCTGTCGTCCGACGACAAAGCACTGTAATCTCACGAAAGAACGGTATAGAGTTCCATATGTTAATACAAGTCTAACGGTGTATTTTATGCTAAGTTTCAGACTGAGCTCAAATGGGGCCTAAAACGGGTTTGCAGGGCCCACTTGCCAAAACTGTAAATAAATTTCACTACCGAGTTCCCAATGCTACCAGGAACCCGTGCTCCAAATTAGAACACAATGCGAACGCAAGAAGGGCTTCAAATCAGGCTGGACAGAATTGACCCTTAAGGAGTCAAAGATTCAATCTTTATGAATACAGCATTGGAATTATAATGAATTAACGGTCTTAGGAGTAATGTATATCCAATTAACGAAGAATTATACAAAAACAAAAGAGTTGTGGGATGATTTTGTCAACGTCAACCCTTGGCGCCAATAATGGTTGAATTTAAGAAAAATAAGGAAGAAGAAGAGAAGAAACTTACCCAATTTCGTGGAGAAATCGATGGGAAATGTTGAGAAGATCTTCCTTAGACTTGGAATGGTGTTTGGGGAAGTATTTTTTTCCCTAGAACTAAAAGAATCGTGGTTTTTGGTTAAAAATAAATGAAAAGAGATTGCTACAGGAAATATAAGCTGCCAGGCCCACTTCATCGCGATCGTGCAAGGATTCTGCGATCGCGAAGAAGGAAATGTTAACGCATCGCAATCGTAAAGAAGTAATTCCTGGGAAGCATCGCAATCGTGTGATGAGGGATGCGATCATACAGAGGGGAAAATTTGTGCATCGTGATCGGCTGAAGGGCAACTGCACCAGTTGTAGATTTCATTATGCAATTTTACAGATTTTACACCAGGGGGTTCGGGGATCAAACGGAGTCCAATTTTAACAATCCAAGTATGCAATAGCATAGAAATGACATTCCGAACTCAATCGAATCAATGAAACTTAAATCCGAGGTCGTTCACACAAAATGACCCCTCAAACCAAAAGTAGCCAAAAGTGCATTTCTCCACAACACCTCAAAAATGCAACGACAAGTCCAAAAATTATACCAATACCTCACCTCACCTAAAATCAACATTCCAGAGCTGATGGAAGCGTCAAAAGCTCGATCTAACACTCCAAACGTCAAATTACCACTCAAGCTCCTCTTTAGGCTTTAAACTTAACTAAAATCCAAAATTTTGCATAACTTGCACACGAAACCTCCAAAACACTAACTTAAGATCAAGCTGACTTTGTTTGGTATTTCTAAGCTAATGGATTATCAAAATTTAATTTCGATCTCGTCTTGAAGGAAAGTTGACTTTGGTCAACGAGTACTTAGTTTTTGGGCTCTAAAATAGGGAATCTGAGATATTTCTCAACTAAGTTGCCAGTGATCCGAATTGTCGGTCCCAGCAAGTCATAAATGATTTGGGGAAACTACCGAAATGCTTTAGAATTCAAGATGTCATGTATTTATCATAAATGACCTTGAGAGTCATTACAACATCCACTATTAAAAGAACTTTCGTCCCCAAAAGTCAAGTAAAAGCAAGGAATAGAAGGGAAAAGAATGTACCTGCCGCCTCAAATAGTTGCGAAAATTGCTTCTGCATCTCACTTTTGATATCCCATGTAGCTTCCTTGACCAAACGGTGACTCCATTGCACCTTAATCATTGGAATCTCCCTGGACCTCAATTTTCTCACTTCCTTAGCCAAAATTTCAGTGACTCCTCAATAATTGATAGATTCTCATCTAACTGTACTAAATCCTCACGGATAACATATGACTCATCGGGCATATACCATCGCAACATAGAAACATGGAATACCGAATGTACAGCTGACAGCATAGGAGGTAGTGCCAACCTATAGGCAACATCATCAACCCTCTCTAAATTCTCATATGGCCTAATATACCTGGGACTAAGCTTCCCACTCCGACTGAACCTCATCACACCATGCATAGGTGATATTCGCAGAAATACCTTATTACCAACTCCAAACTCTAAGGCACGAAGCCTACAATTGGCTTAGCTCTTTTTCCTACTTTGGGTTGCCCTCAACCTATCTTGGATCAATCGAACCTGATCAAGCGAATCACACAGCAAGTCTGTAGACCGGACTCTGGCCTCAAAACCATCAAACCACCCAATAGGTTATCTATATCACCTACCATACAATTCCTCAAATGGTGCCATCTCAATGCTGGAGTGATAACTATTATTATAAGCAAACTCCACCGAGGGTAGGTGTTGATCCAAGTACCGCAAAAGTCTATCACACAAGATCTAACATATTCTCCAACACTTAAATAGTCCGTTTAGTCTGACCGTCAGTATACGGATGAAAAGTTGTGCTCAAATGCACCTGGTACCTAAATCTTGCTGAAATGGTCACTAAAACTATAAAGTGAATTGGGTGCCTCTGTCAGAAATGATAGATACAGGAATACCATGCAATCTAACCACCTTACGAATGTAGATTTGAGCCAGATGCTTAGCATTATAAGAGGAATGAGTAGGAATGAAGTGTGTTGACTTGGTCAGCCTATCCATAATGACCCACACAATACCAAAGCATATGCTAGTACACAGTAACCCCAAAACAAAGTCCATAGTTACCCGCTCCTACTTCAAAGATGGAATAGGAACTCTTTGCATCAAACCACCTAGTCTCCGATGCTCATACTTAACCTATTGAAAGTTTAAAAACATAGAAACATACTTAGCGATATCCCTCTTCATCCCCTTCCACCAATATAACTGTCGTAGGTCACGATACATCTTGGCTACACCAGTATGAATAGAATACCTGGAACTATGAGGCTCTCGCAATATAAAATGCCTCAAGACACCAACCTGAGTTATACAAATGCGACCATTGAACCAAAGCGTACCATCTGAATCACTGGAAGCTCTATCGGCCTCTCTAGATAATACCTCCCCATAAAGGGCAACCAACTTCTTATCCTTGAACTGACGCTCTCGAATTTGACCTATCAAGGAAGATTTGGCCTCAGCACATACCAATATACGCCTAGGATTTGAAAGATCAACCCTAACCAATTGGTTAGCCAACAAATGGACCTCTACCGCCAACAACCTCTCCAAAACTGACAACACCACTAGACTACCCATACTAACTACTTTTCGACTCAAGGCATCTGCCACTACGTTTGCCTTTCCCGGATGATATAGGATAGAAATATCGTAGTATTTTAGTAGTTTAATCCACCTTCACTTCATGGAATTCAACTCTCTTTGACTCATAATGTACTGAAGACTGCGATTGTTAGTAAAGATCTCACACTGAACCCCATATAGATAATGCGGCCAAATCTTAACTGCAAACACTACCGTTGCCAACTCTAAGTCATGAGTGGGGTAGTTATGCTCATACACCTTCAACTTCCTTAAAGCATATGCATTAACTCGATCCTATTGCATTATTACACAACCCACGCCCACACCGGATGTATCAAAATACACGGAGAACCCATGACCCTCCACTGACAAGGTCAACACTGGCTTTGAAGTCAGCACGTCCTTGAGCTTAGCAAAGCTCAACTCACAATCCTCAGACCACCAAAAGGCAACATCTTTTCTAGTTAACTTGGTCAAAGGTGATGCAATTGAAGAGAACTCCTTGACAAAATGCCGATAATATCCAGCCAAACCCATAAAACTGCAAATCTCAAAAATAGAAGTCAGCCTTGGCCAATCACGTACTGTTTAAACCTTCACTGGATCAACTTTAATCCCAACCTTGGACAATACATGCCCTAAAAATGCAACGGACTCCAACCAAAACTCAAACTTTGAGAACCTAGCATATAACTTATGTTATCTCAGTGTTTTGAGAATCAATCTCAAGTGCTACTCATGATCGGACTTACTCTATGAATACACCAAAAAAGTCGTTGATAAACACAATCATGAACGAGTCCAAGTAGCGTTTAAGCACCCTATACATCAAATCCATAAAAGTTGTTGGAGCACAGGTCAACCCAAAAGACATAACCAAAAACTCATAATGACCATAACGGGTACTGAAAGTTGTCTTAGGAATATACTCTATGTGAATATGCAACTGATGATAACCAGACCTCAAATCAACCTTAGAGAACACCGCTGCTCCCTGGAGTTGATCAAATAAGTCATCAATCCTTGGCATAGGACATTTATGGCTATTCAAGAAGGAGAGATTTGAAATATTTCTTTACTATTTTTGTTCTTATATTCTCTTTGAATTTTTGATTTTGTATTTCAAATTTTGGAAGATCTATAAAGAGAAATAATTGTGGAAATTTGAAATATTTTGGATACATTTGTATTTGATGGAATTCTAAACAATTCCTTAAATAATTGATTAAATTTTGCTTCTTATCCTTTAGTAGTAAAATTATAGTTTTACTTTTTGATTTTTATATTTGTATTTATTCTATTTAAATTAAGTGGGCTTTGGATATAAAGCTTGTGATATTTGGAAGAAAAGTTGAAAATGGTATTTACAAACTCAAATTGTGTTATGAAAAAATAAAGTAAAGAACTAGAATAATATTAAGGGAGAAGATAGAAGAAAGAAAAATACTTATTTTTCTCGAGGGATGTCTTAAGGGGTGATTTTCACGAGGCCTTGACCACTTTTCCAAAGGGACAGGGTTTCTTGTACTTTGCTATCATAGTGGGCTTCCCGCGTACGCGAAGGGTTTGCTGGACCAGAGCCCCGACCAAATTAGTCTTTTTCATGATCATGGAGGAATGGATGCATTTTTGAAGGGTTGGCCCAGTTAACCTCCATGTTTGAGACCTAGGGGACACGCTCGCGAAAAAGGACCAGAGGTCTTATAAATGTCTCTCCTTACCGAATCTTCAAACCATTGAATGGTCGTTGTCTCCAATATTTATTCTTTTGAGTTGAGAAAAGTTGGGGAATTTATGGGAATTACTAGGGAATATTGGTGAAGTACTGATGATTACTTTCTTGTTAATTCTTGGTACAGTTTTTGGCTTCCTCCTCCCTTTAATTCGTAGAAAATTTTTCCTTATGATCGTAAACTTGGGGGATTGATTTGGAAATGATTTTTTAGCTCAATCTAGTTCTAATTTTGGGAATATGACCCATTTTCATCCCATATTTGGCTCGATATTTTCCACAACATCTTGGTCTAATGCTCTTCTCACCAGTAAAATGAGTTGAGTTACTACTCATACCTCTGGTTATGAGTCGTACCTAGACTCATACTTTGATCCAAAATCTCCCACCCACTCTTCTAGTAAATGACCAAAGGAACCATGAGTCGTGGTTTCATTTCATGACTCATTGTACAAGTTTTACTGCACTACTATAACTTGTAAAAAAAGTTTTATTTTGTTTCTTTTGTGTATTAGCCTTTCGGTTCTAGGCTAATTACTCTTCCATAGGTATGGTGCCATAAAAGTATACTACTATAATGACCCTCATGGTCATTTATTATAAATACATGATATTTTTCATTATATAGCATTTCGGTAGTTGCCCCAAGTTATTTATGACTTGTTGAGACTGATAGTTCAGATCCCTGGCGACTCGGTTGAGAAATATCTCAAATTTCCTATGTTAGAGCCTAAAACTAAGTACTCATTGACCAAAGTCAACTTTCCTTAAAGATGATCTCAGAATTTAATTCTGATAGTTCTATTAGCTCTGGAAGGCCAAACAAAGTCAAGGCCGACCATAATTTTGTATTTTGGAGTTTTCGTTTGCAAGTTATACAAAATTGTGGATTTTCGTTAATTTTATGGCCTAAAATAGAGCTTAAGTGGTATTTTGATGTTAGAAGGGAGGGGGTCAGATTGGAATTATGGCACTTCCGATAGTTCCAAAATGATGATTTTAGGCTAGGTGATGTGTTGGTATAATTTGTGGACTTGGGTTGCATTTTTGAGGTATTAGTCGAGAAGTGTTTATTTGGCTATCTTGGGTTGGAGGGGTCAGTTTGCGTAAACAACCTTAGATTTCAGTTTCATCGATTTTATTGAGTTTAAAATCATTTTAATATTGTTTGCATATTTTGGTTGTCCAAATTAAACTCTGAATGCATTTCGAGTGGTGATTCAGAGCATTTTTCTTTCCTTGGTTTTGTTGTCAAAACCTGCAGCTAGTGTAGGATGACTTGCTCTTTGCGATCGTGTTCTTGATCCTGCAATCGTGATTTAATGGTCCACAACTCTACATGATTATGATCACCTCATGCGATTGTGATACATCAGTTGATTACCCTATGCGATCGCGAGTCCGCTGCACGTGATCACTATGATCAATTCTACTACTACTACACGATAGCGAGTCACCTCACGTGATCGTGATGAGTACTGTGACTGGAAGTTATGTAAAATTTCCTGCACGAACCTGTACATTTTATTTCAACCAAAAACCACGGCTTATTCGGTTCTAGAGCGAAATACTCCCCCAAACAACCATTTAAGGTCAAGGAAATCCTCACATCATTTCCTATTGATTCTACACGAAATTGGGTAAGTTTTATTCTCTTCTTCTTCCTTCTTTTCTTAGTCTTCAACCATTATGGC
>JBDJHY010294989.1:0-10010 GCA_039654485.1 Withania somnifera | reverse complement strand
AGCCTAACTTGCAAACGAAACCTCCAAAACACAAACTTAAGGTCAATCTTGACTTTGTTTGGCATTCCGGAGCTAATAAAACCCTCAGAATTAAATTTTGAGGTCGTCTTGAAGGAAAGTTGACTTTGGTCAATGAATACTTAACTTAAGCTCTAAAATAGGAACTTTGAGATATTTCTCAACCGATTTTCCAAGGATCCAAACTACCAGTCCCAGCAAGTCATAAATGACTTGGGGCAACTGCTGAAATGTTCTAAGATGCAAGACATCACGTATTTATCATAAATGACCATGAGGGTCATTACATCATGGTCTCAAAATGAACATGCATGATGATAATAGAAAATTTGTAATGCCATACCATGACAGCCTCAAATGCCAGTGGCTGGACTTATTTTTAACTAAGTCAAACTAAAGTCCCAGCATAAGTAGTCAAATAAAAGTACCCGGTGTTAGGGTGTGAAGCCTGATCTAAAAAAAGTAGAAAGGGTAGTACCAGGTGCTTGACATACCACCTAGTCTAAAACGGCTAAAAGATCCATTAACTTATATTATCATAAAGTTCAATGTTATTGTGTTTTATGTCATTATTAATTATTATTGGTATGCCAAGTAACTATTCTTCATGGCTCAATAGTCAACTGGTGATACTGGCCCCAGCCCCAAATGCACTCTCATAATAGAGCCTGCGACAAAGTATATCATAGAATGAATGCAACAATATAACAATATCTATAGCTAACATATATCCTACACAAGTAAAACTAAGCTACAGTTAGCAGCACAATACACCTGCGCAAACCCGATATAGAAATCCAAAACTAACACATACATCACCATTATACTACTTCCATAGTCACCCTAAATCCAACACGAGGCTAACACTAAGTCATGGGTGTCATATTAAACTGAGCACAAATCAGGGGAAAGAATAGGAATGGGACGAAGAAGTGGTGCAAGTACATGGTAAGAACCTAGAAAACCCAAACCACAAATGTTATTCAGTACAATTATGTATGTTATGAGGCCAGAGAAATCTCCACAGGGCCTACCTAACATTCAATAGTTAGCATGCTGCAAATCCCAAACATCAGCCCGACTTATTAGTCCCAACGGCTCAAAAATTAGTCAAATAAGAATCTAAGGATCAGTATGGGTCTAACGGTACTATTAAACTAAATTCCTTAATAGGATGAAAATTAGGCCTAAAGAAGACCCACAGGCCCCACTAGCTAGAACCAAAACAAAACTTCACCACGAGGTCACCGACACCACTATGAACCATGCTCCAAAAATAAGAACAATCTGAGTGTGGGAAAGGCCTCAAATAGCCCTAGACAGATTTGATAAAAAGTACAAAATGATGCATGTTCCAAGGAGCTGAACGGAAGAAAACGTACATAAATTTGAAATACAACTTTTACCATGGAGTGTAATAAGCTCAAATTTCAAGAATTTACCTACTAAGCACAGAATGAATCGAAGAAACAACAATTTATCAATCGGGACATTAGTAGAGGAAAATGCCATTTTCATGGAAATTGGAGGGGAAGAATTACTTACCAACGATGGGAGCACGGGGAAAACCTTCAAAAGTTCACCAACAAAGCTATGATGAGATCTTAGCACAACTTTCATATCAAAGGGGAAAGAAACAAGGAAGAGAGTGGAGGGGAAAATGAGACAAAAAACAAACTGGAAAGATCTATGTAAAGGCATCAGCGATCGATTTATCGGCCAATAGTGCCATAAATCCGCATTCCTAAAAAATCTGGTAACCCTTGTAGGTACCGATTTATTTGAAGAAGTGTCGATAAATTGACACCATCCCAGATCTTGGACCTCCTGACAAGTGAATGATTTATCAATTAGAAGAACCGAATTATCATAACCTGGCAATTTAATGATAGATTGATCGATTTATCAATCACTGATAAATTGGTAAAATAACCAATAAATAGGTGTACAATAGCATTAAAAAATAATAATTTTTAAAGATTACAACTTAGGACAGGGAAAGAAAATAGAGTCCAATTTTGGCAAAATAATTATGCAACTTGCATGAAAAACACATCACAGACTCAATGGAATCAACAAAATTATGAACCTTGGTTTTTTGTTTGAAAGAATCCCAAATCCAAACAACCAAAAGAGGAGTTTTTCCAATCTTTCACAAACAATCCCAAAATGAGTCTAGACACCTCAAGAAACAAACTAAAAACCTTAATTACCTAAAATCACCACTTTGAGCTGATGGAAGCTTCGTACTTCAAATCTGATGCTCTAATCACCAAAAGAAAACCCAAGCTCTGATATGAACCTTGACTGAATTGAAATTCTACAAAAAAGTTCAAACTCAAAATGAAGAACCTGGAACACAAACTTAAGGTATGTATAGATAAAACTTGATATTTAGAGCTTATAAAATTGTCAAGGTTCGATTCTAATAGTGTCTTAAAGGAAGTATGAGTACCTAATTTTTGGCTCTAAAATAGACAAAGCAAGATAAATCTTAACTGAATTGCTAGGGAGTTAGACTATCGCTTCCAGTAGGTCACAAATGACCAAGGGAAGCAATGAAAATATCTCAATAAAAAAACAATATGTAAATCACCTATATGACTGTAAGGGTCATTACCAAGTTCCAGGAAGTTTGATCAACAGATTCTCATATATACCTCTTGTCCCCCGAAAAATAATAATGTATAAAACTTAGGGAGTAACCCCCGGTATCTTTCATTTGAGTCTTTGTTGGGTTATGGTTATGCTTTTAGTGTTGTCTTTATATTGTCTTACTTTTCTTGTTCAGGCGGTGTAGTGTTTTTTAGCACTCCAGCCTCAAGTTGTGTTGGAGTTATAATTTGAGCTTATATTATTTCCATGGTCTATCCTTACATGCTTCTTATGTTTCATCTAGGTGTATCTTTTTTATTAGTTGGGAATATGTTTTATCTTACTTGAAGGATCTATTTTTTAGTCTCGTCATGACTGGTTGGCCGTTGTAGTTCCTGATCCACTAAGAGAGGTTTTTATCTAGTGGTTTATGCTATAGATGAGTATATCCTAATGATTAGGTTAGTTCTTGGATGTATTCTAACTTTTGAGTTGAGGGGTTGTTGGTTTTTATGTTCAGCGTGTGGACTGGTTACCCTTTTTATGTGGTTTTAGACTATTTCTCCACAACTACTACCATAGAAGTTCTCAGCATACCTTAGTTGAGTGATAGGGATTTTTTAGGCACTCGCTAGTTGGGGCCTTTCTTTCTTGTGGGCCTAGAAGTTGGTCCTCAAAAATGTACTCCTCGGCTTATCATAGACTTTTAGTCTATTCGTCCTTCACTCCTGGATTTTATTCTCCAGGTACCAGCATAGGCAACCCATATGGTAAATGTCTCATTGCTCCTTTATTTATTTCTTACCTCTGATAGATGGATTCCCACCAATTTCCCTGGCTTCCTTCTGTTAACATAATCTCCTTCTTATTATTCTATCCTTTGTATCCTTTTCCCATACTATTATGGGGATCAAATCTCATTTATGAGATATTATATCTATCTTAGGAGTGGTTATATTTCTTTTGATGGTGGATCAGGTTTGTGGAGCCTCTGTAAATGCCTTACTTGGTTAGGTTGTCAATTTGAGTTTAGTTGGTTCAAGGGTGCTTATACAGGCTTAAGTGTCCTTTGTGATGTGATCATAATCTTGGTGCTTGCTAGGTGGTGGTTTGTCAATGGGTCCTGGTTGTCCTTAGTAGTTTTAACGGTATATTTAGGTTATGGTATTGGTAGCTAGAGTTTAGGTTCCTTGGTAGTTCAGTTGCTTATTATCTCAATTTTGTAGTTTTGAAGGCATAACTTGGAAATGTGAAACTTGAGTGTGAACTCTTAAAAAATGAGCTTAAAATCAAATTTTAATGGTTCAATTAGCTCTAGAATACCTTATATGGTCTAGTTGTACCATTATTTCAAGTATTAGGGTTTATTTGATTTTGAGATATTTTGATGAATTCAGCTCAGTCGGAGTTCAGTTTGTAACCTAAGATGGCTTTTAATGATCAGTGCGCCAGATTGGAATTCTAACACTTCAATCATTCTTGAAATGTCAAATTTGGGCTGTAAGGCTTATTGGTACCCTTCCTGAGGTATCTGGACTTAGTTTAGAGTGTTGCATGGGTTGTTGGATTTTGGCCCCTTTTTGTTCAGTTTTGGATAGGAGCCCTTTCTGAGCAAATAAGCTCCAATGGCCTTTTCATCAATTGTGTTGAGTCCAAAATGTCATTTTAATGTAGTTTGCATATTCTTTTATCAAAATTGACTTTCGATCATATTCCAAGCTCCTAGCTAGAGTATTTGCAATAGATGTTATAGAGTTAAGTTGCTATCGAAAGAACTGCTACAGTGCCTTCTACGGCTTTGCAGACCTTTGGCCTAAATTTGAATTTTCCTTATTCATGATCGTGGCCACCTTTGTAGATCAGAGGGACCCAAAGATCCATAATCGCTATGAATGACAGTGATTATGATGTCTTGAGTGGGCCCAGACTAGGTCATATAACAGTGATCATTGTGCACTACCCATATTCATGATAGTTTTGCCCATCTTAAGGCTGTAATAGCCAAGGCCAGCTCAATCATGATGAAGACTCCCAGACTATAAATATTGGCCTTTTCCATCTTTTTCATTGTTTTATCCAACTTGAATTCCCACTCCTCAATTACATTTTCTTAATGAATTTGTTGTCTTTTGGTGGTGTTTGAATGGGTTATTTATTGGGATAGATTGGGCAGGAAACTGTGAGCTCTTTTTCATTTCTTGAAATTATTTATTTTCTTTACATAACCCTTCTTGGCCAATTAGAGATCCATTTAGGGTACGTTTAAGCTCAAATTTAAACCATGAGTTCCTTGAGTTGAGGCCTAGATCTTAGTGTTTTTGTTTTTATTATTTGAGATATGGTGCCATAGATCCATTTTTAGGACCGATTGCTGACATGAGTTCCATTTTGAAATATGGGTCTTGTTTTTCCCATCTTAATAGTAGATTGTGAGTTTTCTAGTTTTGATCTATTTTTTGCATCTTGTTGAGCTTTGGGCTTTCTGTGCACGTTCGAGGATCTTTATTGGCAACCAAGTAGGCTACGACTTCCTTTCTCTCAAACTATATGAGTATGGGTTGGGACTTAGGATTCATCCCCCTTTAACCATATTAGTTATGGTTTATCTTTCCTTTGTGCTTTCTCAGCCTAGTATTTGACCAGGTAGTGCCCTACGTGCTATTGTATTACCTTTGGGTCCTTGTTATCTTCTTTCTCTTTTTTCGTGGTTCCTTTACGGATGATTCATGACTTTAGTTGTTGTTTACCCTTCCTTTGAGTATGTTACTGGACTCGATACATAGATATCCATATAAAGGTTGTATTGTTATTTTTTATTCTTCCTTGAGCCTGTTACCTTCTGTGGGGTTAGGTTGGTGCCTGTATTTCTGGTAAGCGGGGTACAATACAGAGTTGTGTTCCCTATGTGGCTCGTGTGTGTTATCTGGCAGCCTCAAGGCGATTTAGATATTTCTTTACAGTATCCAGAACTTGTATCTTTACGAGCATGCATTGGTTTCTTGGGTAGAGATGAGACTTGTTTTGCATTTCGAATAACATAATGAAATAATAAACCTATGCTTTTCATTAAATTAACCTGAAATGATTTCTACTACATATATACAGGTATATTTTTTGCAAACACTTATGGGTATAGAGTTATTTTCTCATAGGCTTATCACATTATTAACTATGAACTCTGTTACTCTTATCATTTACCTTGACATGTGTTGGTATTATGATATGGCACTAGATGTGGATTTCGGCTTGTGGTATTAAGATATGGCACTCGTTGAGGTTAGGGACACTAAGGTACCACCAAATATAGCGTATAATTTGGGGCATACAGGAGTTGTAAGAGATCTCCCATAGTTTCCCACTAAGGACCTTTCTATTCTAGGTCAGTGAGTATGCCATAGGAGGGGTATATAGTGGAGGAGAGGTATACGAATGATATCTACTATTGGATCTCTCATGTCGAGCCATGATACATAGGGGGGCTATGCGGTGTTCTATGGATACTTTTATACTTTACTACCCCCTGAATTGCATACTATTGCATTTGTTGTTGCCCTTAGGACCTAAGGGGGATTCACATTACGGTCTTGGATGTTCTATTTTTTCCTACTAACGGGGTAGGGTTTTATGTATTTTTTTTTCCTAAGTAGTTATCTTGATAGTACCTACTGGGGGCGGGGAGTCAGTGGTTTTATTTTCTATCCTATGTGTTTACCTTATTGATTCGCTTTATGTCTTGATTTTTAGTTTGTTCTGTTTTACCTCTATTGAATTCCCTGGTAGTTCATCGTATTGACTTAGCTGGCTACCAATGTTGGAGCTTTAGGCATGTTTTGCTCTACTTTTCTCCATTACCGTTAATTATAATCATTGTTGGTTCACATTATTTAGCCGTTCCTTTTATGTGGTTACCTTCGTATAGTTGGTTGTCTTCCTTGTTTCATTAAGCCATGTTTGGCTACTCAGTTGCCTTACTAGTTAGTCTTACTTCACCCCTTTTAGCGTACTTCCTGTCCTACTATAATCGATGTTATGGTAGTGTATCAGGTGCGTACACTCGCTCTATCCTTTGGTGATGGGCTTTCATACTTAGCTTGTATCTTGGTTACTTCATATATATCCTCCTAGATGATTTTATGTCTTACTTACCGATTGGATTATTTCTTAGTCTTTACTTGTACCAATTTTTTTGTTATTACCTTTTCTTTTATTGTTGTTCTTGCTACTCCATTATTTGTCCCTTATACTCACCCGATTTGACTATGATGCCTATTCGGTACCTGTTGTTGTTGAAACTCATACTACACGTGTGCATCATTTCCTAATGTAGGGCATAGTGCGGTTTATCTTTGAGGATGTGTTTCATGAGGTTCATCATTTTTGGAGTTTTCAGAGATCATGGTAAGCTCATATGTTTTGGGCTCCCTTCAAAATCTTCCACAAATTCTACCTCCCCTTGCAATTGAAGACAGATTATGTTTCCTTCTCTTTGTATTTAGATGTCTTCTACACTTTTGGTACCAGATCTTGGAGATAGTAGTTGTTGTAGTAATTGTTATATAGATTTCCTTCTCCTTCTTTTATGTTTGTCTCTTGTTGTTGGGGTTGGGGTTGGGGTTGTGTGCACTTCTTTCCACTCCAGATACAAAGTTACGATTGTCTAATAGTGGTAGTTGGTAGACGCTATCATTACTCGAATGTTTGGTTCGTGACCATCTGCCCCAGCTCGAGTCTACAAACCCTGTGGTGTACCACCCTGTGAAAATCTTTCCAACATACCTAAAACACTGAGTAGTGTGTCATTTAATTGTGGGGCTTCCATATACTTATGAGGAACCTTTTTCTTATCTCTCTAAATCTCAGGCCCAAGAGAGGTTGTTATGGAATTCCACTGTCTGGGGTAGCTTCCCTCGCCCTACCCCTAGCTTCGGCTTGACCTCTACCTCTACCATATGTAGTAGAATATATATGTCCGTTGAAGCCCAAGTCCTAACAATCTATCAAAAAAAACACGTAAGGACTCAACAGATATGAACCAACCACCCTAGATAAGACTGAATGAATGAAAGAATACTTTTCCTAGAGTTCCATCAACCCTGAATGATAATTAATGGATGTCTCTTAGATTCACGAGACTCTACTAAATTTTTCTTGTGTACATTTGAACCTACAAACCTATTAATGTGATTTCAACTTGACACGACCTGAAATTTGATCGTGATGCCACCTATCTTCCTACCGCGATAGGTTAGTCAAAATTAAAAAGAGCAAGTGAATATACCATAAATGTAGAATTGAAATAACTTAATATAAATCTATAATATTTAAAGCATAATCTGATATATCAATAACCCTAAAACCAGGTATCCACTGTGCATAGCCTCTAACTTAGAATTTGTACTAGTAATAGTGAACTAACCCGTGTGGTCATTTTCTTGATCTTATTCTTTTTATGTGTTTAAAGACTTTTTTTAGCTTCCCCAAGTCATTTATGTGGGACCGATATCTTTGTTCCCTATTTTGAAGACTTATCCTTAAAATAGTGGAACTTGGAATTGTAGTTTTAGTAAACGATCTCAAAGTTTGATTCCTATAGTTCTGTTAGCTCTAGAATGCTAACTTTGGTCTAGTCGAACCTTTATTTCATGTTTTGGGGTTTTCTGTTTGACGAGGTGTTTTGAAAAAATTTAATTTAGTTAGAGTTCAGTTTTGATCTTGGGATGGCTTTTTTTATAGAGGCACTGGATTGGAAATCTAGCACTGCTACCAACTCTGAAATGTTAGATTTGGGTGGTAGGGTTATTAGTATGCTTCCCAGGTTTCCAGCCTCATTTGGGAGGCCCATGTGGAAAAATTAAAATGTTTTAGGTTTTGGTTCATTTTGGTATAGGGGTCCTTTTTGCTTAAACAATGTTAGTTTCCTCAATTTCGTTGAGTCTGTAATATTATTTCCCCTTCTCCATGTTCATGGTCCTTGTCAATGTTCGTGGTCCTTCTTTTACATTTGCAGAGCTGATCCTCTTTATGATCGTGGTGAACCTGTCGAGTTCACGAGTCCCAGCCGGTCCAGCCATCCACCTTTCCGGGAAGGATGTTATGTTAGTGGTAGAGGCCCGGTAGCCTATATGTGTTTTCTAGCATAATTTAGCAAACGTAAAATTCAAAATATCTATTATCTATCTTTACTTCTTGATCTTCTAGTGAGTTTTTGGAGTGAAATTGTTGGTAGGGAGCGGGGTTTACGTTTTTGGGTATTTTCTATCATTTTCAGGTAAGTTTTCCAGTGTATTTCCACATGAACAATTCCATAATAATTCTTTTTTATTACATAATATTTCTTTGTCAAATTTAGGACCTATATAGGGGTCAATTTTAGCTTAAATTTGAACTAGGAGTTCCTGAGCTAGGCCTACCTCCGGGTATTTTTGGTTTCATTTTTTTGCTGCAGGTCAGGCCCATTTTTAGGACCGATATTAACTTGAATTCACCTAGATACATGGTTATCATCCTTCACCTCTTGACTTGTGGAATATGTTTTTGATAGTTTTGAGCATTTTTGGGTATCGTGTTGGGGTTTGGGATTTTCCACATGCTTTACAAGGATTTTTGTCGATGTCTAGGTAGGCTAGGATTACTTATCATTTAGAATGGTGTGTGTAAGGTGTTTTTGTGGTGTTGGATAGAAGTTTTGGATGGTTTGTAGGTTTATAGATCTTATCTATTGATATTTTTCTATTTCTACCGGCTTTGGGGGTCCTGTGAGGGGACGTTGTGCGCTTTGAGACTATAGATTGATGTTCCAGTCTTTCTGGGAGCAGCCTTGCACTTTAGAGCCTATGTTAGACTATATTATGACCTTGGGATAGTATTTTCCTTATATGGTGGCCTTTGTTGATCTTAGACTATACTTTGAGTTGTTTATCTCTATTGTATTATTTCGCGGGCATGTATTGCGCATTTGGTTTGTGGTGATGTTACCAGGTAGAACCCAGTTTTGATTTGATATGATGGAGAATTAATGATATTGAAAATTGGATTTTCTAAATTGAAAGTAACTAGAAAGAGTTTTCTATAACTAAGCTTCAACAATCGCAATGCGATATGGAGCTATTTTCATAATGTATGAGTGGACTGAGGTTTTCCATATTTATATGTATCGTTGTGTTATAGTATGTAGGTGTCCTATTTTAGCCGTGAATTGTTATATTGGACATGGTACCTCCCATGCTTAGTCATGAGTGTTTATATTGGAGGTGGGACCTCCCGTGTTTAGCTGATATTATAGTTCGAAGGTGGGACCTCCATGGTTACGATGAGAGTCGATGTTGTTGTTCTTTACTTCTACCCTTTTTCATTAATCTCTACATATTGTTTGTACCTACCGCTGGGATAAATCATCT
>JBDJHY010294978.1:0-10010 GCA_039654485.1 Withania somnifera | reverse complement strand
ATTGAGGTGGGTAGTATCACCTCCTGATTTATGAGCCATGATGGCTAGGGATGATTTGATGTTAAATTTTCATAGCGGTATAAAGAAATAAATGAGAACACTTTAATAATAATGTAAGTAATTATCTTTTATTTTTTTAGTCTCTATATTGTATCGAGCACCCGGTAACACTGTTTTCATTTGTTTTAGTCCAGGCATCACACCCTGGCACCAGAAAAAGTATCTTTTTACTAATAAATATTGGAACTTAAGTCCAACCCAGAATCAGTAGTGAGTCCAGCACTGGCAATTGAGATCATCGTCGTACGGCAGTGAGTACATCTTTTGACACACGTGGTACTAGCGGTTGTAAAAACATAATGATATTGATTACTGAGGACCATAGGTGATACTACCATATACATCAGTGTTAAACACCTTGACTTTCCAAATACGGCTAGCAGATATTACTACGAGGCACTATGTGTCGTCGAGATAACACTGATATGAGGCACTATGTACGGCGGGATAAAACTGATATGGGGCACTAGATGCTGGTGGGATAACACTATTATGGGGCACTATGTGCCAATTGTGATTCAATACGATTCTGATGACAATCTTGTGTTTGTTACTTTTCTGCATTTGTTTTCTTCAGTGTACCCTAGCTGAAATGTAAGGTTTGCGGTGAGCGTGTTTCTTTTGTTGTACACTATACTTCTTCCTGAGGGACTTACAGCATTTAATTGTTTTACTTTTTATGCATATTACTGCTTAGTTGTCCTTATCGGTTACTTGTTGTTTCATGTTTTGTGGGATTAGTGTCTTACCTTCTTATTCGGTTATTGACCCTTTCACTTGAGGTTACTGGTATACCGACCATTTCTACTCCTATCTTCTTTGATTCCTATTTATTGTGATATATTTCACATATGTTGGTGCAAGGATGCCGGGTACATTTTCTTCCATTGCCTGTGATCCTATTATGTGATTAGCTAGCGATATTTGTCTGTGTGAAACTTGATTCATACTTGAGTTGCTAGTTTTCCTGTATTGTACTATTTACTTCTGTGATCCTTTATCTTGTACTCTGTTATTTACTGCTTTTATTATTGTTATGTGCTCAGTGGGCCCTTAAAGCCTACTAGGTACGGGTTGCTTCAACAGCTTGTACTCATACTACACTTGCATATGTGCAGATCCGAGTACAGATTCCTGTTTGTGATATACAAATAGTTGTTCATTCAGATCTTATTCACATCGGAGATTCAATGTGATCTTGGCGTTCAGCTTGTTTCTGCTTCTCTTCAGACTTATGTTTTTGTTGATCTCCATTGTATTTTGGAGACATCTTTATACTACTTTTATTTCAATTTTAGAATTCTGTACTTAGTGGTTCGTTTGACACTAATACCGGATTTTGGGTAGATTATGTTATTCTTTAAGACTTCCGCAAAGTATTATTTTATCTTGATTTTTGATATACTTCTACATTAATGTAGTAGTCCTCCACTTCATTTTTGGACTACGGGGTTTGGTTCTCCTACTGTTGGTATAGTAGGTGCCATCATGATCTGCGAAATCAGGTCGTGACAATTATCGACCCTATGACATTAGGTTTTGGGAAATTACCTTCTATTACATGTTTCTTTTCCTCTTTATCTCCTTCTCTTCTTCTCCTTCTCTCTTCTTTTGTTACTTTGTACTGGACCATCGCTTAACGCTCTAGTCTTGGGTTAGGCTTGTCTATAGTTTGGAGGTAAACGCTATCACAACTCAGTTTTTGAGTCATGCCAGAGTGGTATCAGATCTAGGGTAACCAGTGTCTTTGGTTGTAGGAGAAAGTGTCTAGTAGAGTCCCATGGATTA
Source organism: Withania somnifera (assembly GCA_039654485.1). Lineage (NCBI taxonomy): Eukaryota > Viridiplantae > Streptophyta > Magnoliopsida > Solanales > Solanaceae > Withania > Withania somnifera. Next base: position 8,162 of record JBDJHY010294978.1, on the reverse strand, counting down.
GTATGTAGATGTATGTATCCTATATTTAGGAGGATACATGTCACTCTTTATGAAAGACTCTTATTTCTTGATTTCTTATGTGCGTTGTATGGTCACGAGGTTTCATATTAACACATTGACTCTACTCTTTTCAGGTGACCAGGAAGAGGCCCTCGGTGGGAACCAGTGATATTCCTATGAGCACTCCTAGAGACTTAGAGTCAGAATTGAGAGCTAAAATTCCATATCATCAAACACAGAGTTTTTAATTCACCTAGGCTCCAGTAGAATTTACTATCATACCAGTTCTGTAGAGCACTAGAGTTCATTTCAAAGTGCCAATGGGTATCTTGAGAGGTGCATTGGTTGGGATGAGATTTTTTTTTACTTTCCATCATAGATATTTGGCTATTTGAGATTATACATAATTGTTCCACAAGATGACTAGACATGTGCCTACACTTTATGTTATGAGACATGGAAGGGTGTTGAACTTCTTGAAACTTTTCGTTTTGCTACTCTGTATGATGATAGGGAACTTAGTAGCATAAAGACATACCCTTGGAAAAATTTTTGGACAGTTGATGGACCTTAAAGAGGCTTACCATAAGACATATGGGGTTATGGTCAGTAAGTTCGCCAGAAGAAAAAGGCTGGTAGTGATCAATCTATGGGATAGAGGGATGAGGATTCCTTAGGTTGATTTATATGTGGCAGGTTTGGACATGAGGCCATGGATTCCCCCCTTTCTAGGGTTCTTTTTTCACGACATCCTAGGAAGAGTATCCAGAGTTGAGGTAAGGGGTGTTTGGTTTTGCCTTTGAGTTGTTAGAGTGTTTCTAGTGATACCCGATATATGAGTGAATGGTATGATAGACATAGATTTCAGATGCAGTTTCATCCAGTTCAGTCCATTCAGTTTGTACGTACCTTTTCTCAATTGGACGATAAAGGCTCAGGTATTCAAACTAGACAACCCGTCAGGGCGCATCTTCAGGTTTGCATGTCCCTGATGGCTAAATTAGTTCAGCTTATGGTCCCAGTCAGAGTAGGAATTAGGTTTTCTTATAAGTGTGGTCAGCTAGGCCATTAGGCTAGAGACTATCCACAAGTGCAGGTCATTCAGTTGGCAGTGACTGCAACCCCACCTCAATAGTCAGTTATAGCTAGTTATGGTATTAGTGGTCCTTCTTATGCTTGTGGAAGAGTTGGTTATTGGTCTAGGGAGAACTCCAATTGTGTATATCTTGGTAAGTTTTGTCATCGAGTCCTTATGTCTTCCCCTCGTACTTTGGATTGTGAATCTTGGGAAGGGTGTTTCAGGTGAACTACCCCTAAACTCTTTTATGGCACGATTTTATTCTATTCCCTACTTAGTTGGCTTATGTTGACTTAGGTGTAAATCAGACTTATTTGTTGCTTATTCTATTTTTGATAGCTTAAGAGACTTTACCCTTGTTGATGTTGTGTCATAGATTGGGCTTGTAACTTTCTTTTATCCCTTGGATGTTCATGGTCCTCTTTATGTGGTTCTTCGATAGCACCTGGATTGTAACTATTATTGTTGATTTTGGGTCTTTTCTTTTAGCCTAGAGTGGTGCCTATGATTCATTGTTATGTTATGGTTCTGTGATTCTGAGGATAAGTTTCTTTTTTAAGAGGGTCTTACTGTATCTTAGTTGAGATTTGAGCACCCTTGTATTGTGCTACCCTGAGTGGTGGATATTGTTCGTAGGTTCCTTTTGTTTCCTCATTTATGAGGAGGAAACTTTTTAGCAATGGATCCTAGCCTGTAGATTTTTTGAGAGAGTGGAGTTGGTCCTTATGTTGATTAGTTGCCTTGGTGATTTTGTCAGGCATGGTCAGGTTACCCTATTCTCCTTAGATACGGTATTGTTGTATCACGATCATACCTTAGCCGTGACCGGTATACCTCATCAGGGTGATAGGCTCTTTAGGCCCTTACCAATTGGGATCTGCTTTATGTTCAGGTTAGGCAGTTAGTCCCTCAGGAGTTTTTCTTAGCCTTGTGTGTTTGAACTATCCCTTATTCTTGTCGGAAGAATCCCTATTATCCTATTGTGATTTTGTTTTTACCGTGACTTGTTCGGTAGCTCTAGTATGAGACTGATAACGCCCAAACAACACTTCCTTTCGAAGAATAAGCGGTCAGTGGTCAAATATAGAACCCAACAAAGGTTGAGTCGATCCCATAGGGAATAGGTGACAGCTATAAGTCCAACAATAGAAACTAATAGTTAAAGCTCATTTCTAGTAATAAACAAGAAAATAAAAAGAGAAGGGGGATTGGTGTGTTTGCAACTTTCAATTGTATCGCGTTAATGATTGTTAACTTCTTCAAGAGGTAATTAAGCTAGGTTTGTGTTCACCAGGGTGCGACCGTTCTTCGGATTCTAATCTATTCATGGCTGCATAATCCTTCCTAGCATAGAGTTATGTTTACATGCAAAGCTATTTACTTAAGTGTTTTTCAACCTTTTTTCCTAAGTAAACCTATTTTACACTTGGTTAGGGCTGTGAATGAGTGCATAGCATGTGTTGTAATAACTCAAGATGATTATTGTAGTTACAGCAGCAACCATTAGACGAGGGTTAATGCCCCAAATTCTTAGCATAATCTCAACTCCTAGTTTTATATACAGGGTTAGGACTAGTTAAAATGCAGTTGGTACATAGGGATTATGTGCATACGAAGGAATAGATGTGCATTCCTTGTAGATTACAACCCTATTATAATTTAACCCATGGATCCCACAACCCTAGGGTTGGGATTTAGCCCTCAATAATCAACTTGTCACAAAATTGAATGTAGAAGATATAAAATAGCATACCACAACTTAAAGAGTTGTTGATTAAAGAAGGTTAACCAAAGAATCTCAATACTTGTGTTCTTCAATGAATATAGGTCTTAAACCCTAACTCACAAGTCTCAATAATAATATGTAAAAAATAATTTTTCAGAACTCCCTAAAAATTAAACTAAGTATCCTATTTATATAAAGTGGGAATAAGTAAAATAATCAGCAAATTGGGTTGGGCCTACGTCAGTTTGGGCGGCCAAGTAGACAGACCGTCTGGTGACAGACGCAACCATCTGTTCTTTCATCTGTCACCCCCTCTTATCCAGTGGACTTTTGATTATGCGATACCAACTTGGGCAAACCGCCTCCCAGTAGGCGAACTGTCTGGTAAGACGTCTGTCCCTGGTTTCTTATCTAGTGACTTTTGAATAGGCAGTACCAAAGTAGCCAAATCTTCTCCCAATAGATGAAACGTCTACTAGGCCATCTATTCTTGACTTCTTATCCAGTGAACTTTTGAATGGGTGAAACACCCTTGGACAAGCAGTCTGTCCTCAGACTATTGGTCTGTGGAGCCGTCTGGCCTGCTTTATTTGCTAAAAATGTCCCTTTTTCGTACAAGTGTTGCATCCTCTCACTCATTGCGTTAACCCTGCAAATACTTGAAAAATGCATTAAAACATGTTGTTATTGCCAAAAAATGTGCTACCATTTAGGGGTTTTAAGTACGCACTGTGATGTAAAATACCATCACATCAACACCCTATACCTAAACAGTTTCTTATCCTCGACCAACAACAGAACATAACCAGTACCCAACAAGCACTTAAAACAACCCTTGTGTATACTTCATTTCATATCCTATTGGCTCACTGTATTTACTCACACAATGCAATTCATCTTGAGTGGCACATTGAAATACCATATCTCCTAACCTACTGCATTAACTCATTCACAATTGACTTAATTATCAATTTGCCCTCACAATAAAAAAGTCCCACGCACAATGAAATTATGAACTTTTTATAGAATATCGGGACTGGTAAGATAGCCTCTTACACTAAAAAAGAAATCAAATTACATACACAACATCCATAGCTTGCCTTTATCAATTACAACATAATGTTTAGTAAAATGACATGAATCACACATGACTTTGTTTGGCTTGTAATATCGGTTGAGTCCTAGTAGGGCTTGATTTGGAAAGTTAGTGACTGACTCAACTTGTTCTACTACTTCTCTTCTAAGCAAGTTCCTCTTACCACCTTCTTTTCACTATATTTTGCCCTTGAGTCCTTTCTTTTTCTTTTGCACAACTGAACTCTTTTTCTTTTGATTAAACTGCTAAATACCTTTCTTTTGTACGGGAAAGGTTTATGGTTTCCACCCTCAACCTAGATTTTTACTCAGGTTGAAGACACATTACTCACTACTGAATCAGGGCCAAGTTTGACTGATTGCCACATGTTATTTGTGATGTTTTCTACCTAGCCACCCTAGACTTGGGTTACAATGCCCACATCTAGGTTTAAAGTATTCAATAGGTAATCAGAGCTTTACACACACCTTCTCCTTTCACTTTGCTTTGTACAAGGGCACTTAAACAGTTTAGTTCTACTAGGCGTGAGGGTTCAACTTGGGGATTCAGTGATTATTTGGTGATTCATTTAAGGTTTAAGTGACTTATCAAGGAAGGCCCTAAGATCATTTTTATGTCATTTACTTTCAACTATGCTAAAATATGAGCGAAGAAAGTTCTAGATATCATATATACAACAGATTATACAAAAATGCTTTTCCCACTTGCAAATATATAATTTTCTCAATTCGAACTCATTACACAAAAGGCATAGAGATATAATTACAATTATATACAATACCCTTCATATACTATAGTAGTAAAATCAAATACACGCCATACTTATATAAACCAAGTAAAATAACTGAATAATGAAATTGCTCATATACAATGGTGTTTCATTACTTACAAAAGTACATCCCAAGTAAAAAATACATAAAACAAACCTAAACATGCCAGTTCTGCTAAATAGTATGCCCGAGGGAAACGAATCTAGCAAAAAAAAACCCTTGTGCGAAATCAAAATAGGTACACCCCCACACAAAAATGGTGCATTGTCCCCAATGCACAGTAGAACTAATGCGAGTACAAAAAGAGAGAGTGTATCATCACTTCAATATTCATGCCACATTCTCTAGATAATATCATATGGTTCTGCAGTAGCTAGAGATGCCCTACTAGGGTGCTCGATCTCAGTCGGTGTAGTGCTAGCAGATGCACCCATCGCCAGTGCCAATCTCTGATCCTCGTCAAGCACAAAGCTCTCCTTAGAGGTGCGCAACGTCTCCTCTAATTCTTCATCCTTATGGCAGCTACTCTGCTTTCTCTGCTTATTCTTCTTCTTTCAAGCCTCTTCTTTCTTATCACCTCTTGCCATAACAGCCTTACCCTTAGACTACATTTTGGAAAAACTAAGAATTTGGTCCTCATCATCTGACTCAACCAAATTTGTTGGCGTAGTATCCATATGATGATGGCCCTATTGTAGTGCAGTCACATTGGCTCGAAGCCACTCCAAATCAATCTGAAACCTTATCTATTCTTTCGGGCTCATCAAGCAGAGGTTCGTATTCATGCGGTCCTCCATACTATTAATACATGCCTACATAGTGTCATAAGGCTCCAAAGATGTCTTTATCTTCCGATCAATTAGCTGCTCAACCTAAACTGACAAAACTTCTAGCTGTGTTTCGTTCCTCTTCACCCTTTTAACCAACCATGTACAGTTGGCAGGCGTGAAGTCATACATGGATGGTGGAGGTTGATCAGAAGCATGGCTGATAGACGGGCCTTGAGGCCCAAAGGTGATGGACTCGGGGTGAGCATATGGAGTAGAAACAATGGACCCTCAGATTAAGTCCGTGCTACAGATGTAGCAGCATCCTTAGGCTTTTTCACCTCAAGTTTAGAGAGATCCTTTGACCTCTCTAATTCATATGTCTTCAGTGCATCAGTACTGACATCTATGTTTATTAGAATCAGTACCTTGGCTAGTACACAGAGTGCCGAAATGAGACATGGGTAAAAATAAGCAGTACCTTTGCGCGTAGCGCGCATTCAGATCTCATTAGTGTTAGACCAAGAGTGGTTCAAAAAATCATCCCTTTATGTTTTGATTGATGACTAAAATATTAAGTTAAAGATTCAATGTTAATGAAGCACTTACAAATACATGGATGTGTTCGTGAAAGTTATCTTACGTTAAGAAATCACTTCAGAACTTCAAGGACTCATTTTGAGGCATTTTAACTACTCAAAGTGTAGTATTTGTAAAGAAACAAAAATCCATTAGCCGACCAGAGTTAGTCGACCAAACACTGGTTGTTGGTCGACCAAGCAATTTCAAGTAGCTGCTGGAAATGTGTTGATCAACCGAAGACCAAATGCTAGTCGACCAAAATAAGGTTTTAGTCGACCAAGGCTTCTTTCTGGTCGACCAATCGACCTAGCAGGTGCATTTATTGCAACATTTATTATGTCCTAACGACTATAATTGACTTCACAATGGCTATATCATCTTGTACAAGTATAAATATACCTTAAGGATGAAAGATCATCAGCTTTGAACACTATACAACATTTTATTACATTATCCTTTGAAAATCAAAGCCCTCATCACTCACTTACCTAGAGTACAAAGTTCTTGTGCTTCATCTTATAATTTAAATCTTTGTACCTTTGATCTTGCACCTTATTTATGAGTTGTAAACAATTATTGTGAGTTTTGAAGAGTTGAAAAACATTAAGATATTTTCTAACTCTAGTGTGAAGGGTTGTTCTTGAACCAATAATCAAGAAATTGTAAAAGTTCTCACTTGTCTTGAAAGTGATTATAAATTATTGGTTGATAGTGAAAAGCCTAAGTTGAAAAGAACTTAGGTAGTGGATGTAGGATAAAGTTTGACCGAACCACTATAAATTCATTGAGTTCTTTCTTTCAATTTTTACCTTTTTGCATTACCCGAAAAAAGTGTCGAAAAAGCTACCACTCTATTCAACCCCCTTCTAGTGTGGTTAATCTGCATAACAATTGGTATCAGAGCTTTGACTCTTGTTAAAGGATTCATATCCTAAGAGTTTAAGATCTGAAAATGGCTTTGAATCACACTTCAACCCTCTTCGAAGAAGGCACAACCACAAACAAACCTCCAAGGTTCAGTGGGGTAAACTATTCTCTTTGGAAGAATAGAATGATGATATATATCAAGAGCCAAGATATTAAACTTTGGAAGGTGATCATCAAAGGTCCAAAAATTGCTCTTGATGCACACGACAACACAAAGAAAGAATTGGACTATGATGCCGAATATTGGAGGCATGACCAAATAAATGTCAAATCTATGCAATTGATTCTTTGTGCTCTCACTATTGAGGAAACAAATAGAGTTTATTCATGTAAGAATGGCAAGAAGATGTGGGGAAAGACTTGAGGTAACTCATGAGGGAACCTCCTAAATCAAGGAGACAAAGATCAACATGCTTCTTCATGATTACGAAATGTTCGAAATGAAGAAGAGAGAACCAATTACTACCATGTTGGATCGGTTTTCGAAAATTCTCAATGGATTAAGTTCCCTTGGGAAACACATCAAAGAAAACGAAAAGTTAAAGAAAATCTTACGCTCTTTACCTATGGAATGAGACTCTCAAGTTACAGCTATTATGGAGGCTAAAGACCTTAACAAATTGGACTTCAACGCCTTAGTTGGGTCCTTGATCAACTACAAGATCATCCTAAAAAATAGAGGCGGAAGACAAAGAAACAAAGAAACAAATATTGCCTTGAAAGCCTCTTCTCAATTCAAGGATGAAAGCGATAGAGAAATTTTTGAAAGCGAAGAAGACGATGATGAAGAAATATCTCTCTATGCAAAGAACTTGAGAAAGTTCAAATCTCTAATGCAACGGAGAAAGAAAGAGCTTAGAAAAGGTCTCATAGTTGATTAAAGAAGGAACCCCAACAATGATAAAAGAAGAATTGGGGATGCTTGCTATAATTGCGGAAGAAAAGGCCACGTTGCAAAGGAATTGCGGAAGAAAAGGCCACTTTGCAAAGGATTTCAAATTACCAACTTCTTCCAATCCCTCCTATGACTGAAATGATTGAAGCAAGAAGAAGGAGGTTCTTGTAACAACTTGGAGTGATGATGAGGTTGATGATGAGGAAGTCAACCTAGCACTTATAGAAAAAGGTACCTACTCAACCGACGATGAAAATGTGGTAATTTGTTCTACCCTCAATAGTTTAAACATCAATGATATGCTTGAAAATGGTTAGCTTG
>JBDJHY010294947.1:0-10011 GCA_039654485.1 Withania somnifera | reverse complement strand
ATATGGAGATAAATAAAACATAAAGGCTTGCCAAACATTATATAATATAAAGTCTTTGCATCGATCACATGCATCCATGCACTTGATTGTAAATCTTTGATGTGAATCTATAACTTGATAGAGCCTATGTCCCTTTACCCAAATCACTAAATCCTTGGATCAGCAAATGTATTTCTATAAGTTCTTTGTTTATAATTACAAGCTTCTTCATTATGCGAAAATACAAATTTGATTCCATATCACTTATATTTAAAGATAATATTTATATTCTTTTCCAGAACATGACCTAATATATATAAGGGACGATTATGTAATGTTTCACCAAAAAGAAGATCATTATATGTAAATATGATTTTCATACCACATACATTTACTTCTTAAAAATTTGAGTGAGTAGGCTTTTTAGAAGATAAAAAGTGAATGACCGACAACCTTTTGCTTTTTGCTTCTTTTTGCCAGTATTAAAACATGATGCCTTAATGTGATCTTGAGAAATCTTCGCATAGAAACAAGTTGGTAGGAAATCCTCAAAAGTTATAGGACATTATGGTTTTTAATGGTTATGAACTTTTCATTTTTCCTTATTTGAATGCTAAGTTAGTTTTTCTTCCTTAGTCTCCTCACTATTCTCCTTCTAGTTGTTTACTCGAATGATTATTTTTGTAGATTTTTCTTGTTTCATCTATTTCGAGTCATCAAAATCCAACCTTTATCATTATTTTCTTCAATTTGGGATTTATTTTCCTCTATTATCTTTTTCTTTATACTCTTCAAAGATGCCAGATTGAGAGCATCAAATATTTTTTCTCATCATCAAGCATAATATTTTTCTCATTGACTCATGACTTTGTCTCTAAAGAAAAAATACTTGTAATAATTTACATCGTTCATTATCCTAGCTTTATTGGTCTCTTTATCTTTGGTAACTCAATGAGTTTTAGCTGCAGTAGTTCATTAAAAATTCTGGGAACATCAAAATATAGAAAGGGGTATTTCATTTCTTCACCTCCTTCAGGATTAACTTTTGATTTTGGTGTCTTGAGAGGAAGTATCTTTGTAATATTCTTCTTGATCACTTTGGTAGTAAACTTCATAGGCAACACATTGGTATTCATCGATTAATTTTTGGCATTGTTTGGTATGAACTTTCTCTATCTCTTGGGTTATTGCTTGTTTTTCCTTTGAAACGGTCATTGATATACATTACTTTATTTACAGAAACGGACATGCTCAACTCCATTTTATGAGCATGAGTAGATAGATCTTTAAAGGATTTTTTCTTAATTCCTTGTAGAATATAGCGAACCACCCAGTTCATTCCCTGGTTGCATGTTTCTACTCTAAAATTTTTACAAAGCCTATTTTTTACAGTTCAGTCTTGCATTTCTCCACCAATTAATGAAATTGATGAATGGATCGTCCCATTTTAACCTAGTATTTATGATTTCCACCATTCATGATATGTCTTGTTCTATAGAAGCATTTGAGGAAATCTTTCTCAAGTTTTTCCCCAACTATCAATAAAATTTGGATCAAGGTCTCTGTACCAATCAAAGGCATTTATTTTTAAGGAACAAAAGAAGTGTATGACCAGATAGTCTCCATATGCCCCAACATGGTTACATGTCTCAAAGAAGTGCACAACATGTTTCTTTCGATTTCCTTTTCCCTTAAACAGTTAAGATTTTGGGGGTTGATAATCAACAAGAATCTTGAAGTTATCAATTCTTGTGGTGTATGGATTGGAGTATATAATGGAAAACTTAGAAAAAATGACATACTTATATTTTACAATCCCTTTTATAAACTCTATTAGTTGATCGAGTGGGACCATCCCTTTAGAATAAATTGGTATCTCCTTGGTAAATGGTTCTTGTTTCATAGGATGTTCTATCTCTTGAACTTCCAAACCTTTTCCAGGTGCATATGTAGAGTCTCCGTCCATCAATTCATCCATACTTCCCATCAACTTATAAATTAGAGCCTTTTTACTATGCATATCCTTGGTCAATCCTTCAATTACTTTCATTAGGATTGAACGTAGCTCCTCTATAGATGAAGCATCAGTCACCATTTCTTGCTTCATCATTGGGGACGTCATAGTATATCATGAGTACTGCCCAAGTTAATATTTGAAGGACTTGTATCACATGGATCTATTAGTTGAATCATTATATTTCTTTGTGATAAAGTTCTTTGAACTATAAAGATCAAGTGAAGCTAGTATGTTCATAATTCTTTTGGCCACACTATTTCCTTTTGATGAAGTATTTGTAGAGGAACTTGCTTCTTTTGGGTTTAAATATCCAAAGAAAAGAGCTTAAATGGATGTTACTCAAAGTGTTTTTGTGATATCATGCTGGACTTTCTCCTCATAATAGGTTTGAATCTTTAAAAGGAAATACTAAGGGTGTATTCCATTTCAATGGATAATATAAAATCCACAGGCTTGGAGGAAGTTGATCTTCTTGAAAGCCATTTTGATGTTATTAAAATTCGATGTTGAAAAATTTAGATGAGAGGTAGACAATGCCTTACTGGGCATGCCAAAATTTGTAGACAAGAAAGTTTGAATCCAAAAAAATAATCAAGATAGAAAACATAGAAACAATCATAGTATTTGATTTCAGTATGAAAGTTTTATAATCTCTATTAATCTCCTGATTCTTTTTTTCATATATAAATTCAAGGGCCTCAGAGCCTGATCCTAAATTTGATGGACTTGATCTCTACTTCTACATGAACTTAAGAGTTTTTGAGTTTGATTGAATTTTGTGGTCTTGTGATACAATCCTAGTTATGAAACTAGAATCGAATCAACACAGAAACCAAATAACACAATTTTGATTAGGGAACTCTAATTGGAATTGATTTCAAACATGAAATTAATGATAGACGAGAAATAAGGAGGAGAGAAGTGAAGAAACAAAGACTTAATTTAATTCATAATCAAATCAAAAGGAAGGTGTGAATTTCATAAGAATTGATAAACCCTTTTGATACATAAATGGGTGACTTAAGTGAAAATCAAGGTTAAGGAGTTCTAAATCAATCAATAATAATTAACCTAATTAACTTATCCCTTCTATAGTTATCATGCCCCTAGTCTACACCATGGATGAGACATGGTGCCTAAGATCCAGAAAAACACAATGTTAACCCTTATAACATTAGAACAATCAAGAAACAGTGAACATAAGCGTAAGAAAAAACTATAACTGATGCGGGTAAATGTAAGAAAAATATGGAGTGAAATTAGATAAGGAAAACACTCAATCCAAAATCTATTTATTGAAAACTGTGTCTGAAAAGACTCTAATAAAAAGACTGGATAATGGCTAGAACAAATCTCTATCTCTTTTAGAAATACTGAAATAAATGGAGAAACATATAAAATTTGTAAACTAAATACCAATGTCCCAGAATCATGAGGGCTCACAAATAGCTAAGATGGAGAGAGAGATATAAGTTGGCAATCTACAAGCATAGGGAAGGAGAACCTTAATCTATATTACAAAATTATGTAGGCTAAAGTATACATTGGTACAATAAGATGTATTGATTATATATACATAAAATATGTAAGGGAAAACAGAATATAACTCATACTAGATTCAAGATAATTTAACTGTGATAACTGAAGTAAAATCATAGATTGAGATACAATAAATTATTTATTCCATGAAGTAAAATAGAAAGATGAATTACATAATCATTTCTCAAAAAACTAAATTACATAATCATTTATGAGTTATACTGTAAAATTTGTAGAATTGTGGAATCACTCATAATATGCATAATCATGATTTGCGGACCATAAATTTTAAACTATAGATTATAAATAAAAGCTAAACATGGTGGAAGATAGGTGGGAGATTCTCGTAACTGACTCCTTCATGTGAGCAACATGAAATCCAACTAATATCCCCATTAAGAGGGCTTTCTAAACTTGTCCAAAGATAAAGAACATTGACTGTGTGGATCCACTAAATTGATCCTTGATATTTTCGAGTTATAAAACCTATAGTGGAAACATAACTCTGGGATATGATTTTTACCCTTCACTGAGGTGACCGAATCAATTCAACTCGGTACTAGATATTACTCCTAAATAAAAAAATTAATGCTTATCATAAAATGAATAGTGTATGGACGAAAACCATGCATTTTTAACTGGGATTACTAAAACTATACTAATCATGAAAACATAAATCTTAGTCTATGATCAATTTATCAATCTGCATAGACTTATGCTTAATTTATCCTTAGAATGATGTATAAAGCATATTTTTCTTGTAAGACATATAAAATTAAAGAGACATGCAATTCATGCATATTACTGAAGACAATCCGAAATAATCATGGAAATCATTCTTGTATCATGTATAGATCAAAATGCTAAAATTTAAAACATGGAAATTCATTAAAATATGTGTTGGAATAAAACTATAGAATGAGAGACTAAAATTCTAACTAAATTCATAAGTAGGTTGAAAACCTAGTTCATGGGATCAAGAAACTATAGATAAAAACTTTAAGTCCTTATGCATTAAGGTAAAAGGAACCTTCATTCAATAGACACATACTCTGAATAGAAGTTTTGAGACCAAAATTAGATGAAACCCCTAGTTTCTTGCTTTGAAAGAGACTTGTCTGATTTTCTGAGGTTGATGTGTGTGAATGAGGAAGAAATTTTTTGGGGAATTAAAACCCACTTAAAGGAACCTAAAATAATGTAGAATAGATCACTAAAGGTTGGTAATTTACAAAAATACCCTTAGGAAGATGGGTTTAAAATCTGGGAGTACTTGGTCGACAATACACTTGATGGGCCATCATCTACTTGAAGATCTGTCATGTGCTCCATCATCCATGAATTTTTAGAGGGTCTCACTATGTTTTATTGATGGGAGATTGATGTTCCATCATCAACTTCATCAACCAGAATCTTCCTAAGGAACTCACTAATTAAATATGTGTAATGACCCTCATGGTTATTTATGATAAATGCACAATGTTTTGCATTCTAGAGTATACAGTAGTTGCCTCAGGTCCTTTATGACATTTTTGGGTCAGTAGTTCGGATCCCTGGTGACTCTGTTGAGAAATATCTCTAATTGCCTGTTTTAGAGCCTAAAACTAAGTACTCATTGATCAAAGTCAACTTTCCTTCAAGATGAGCTCAAAATTAGATTCCGACGGTTTTGTTAGCTCTAGAATGGCAAACAAAGTCGAGATTGACCTTAATTTTTTGTTTCAGAGTTTACGTTTGCAATTTATGCCAGTTTATAGATTTTAGTTAAGTTTATGGCCTAAAGTAGCTTGGGTGGTAATTTGGTATTCGAAGTGTCGGATTGGAATTTTGATGCTTCCATAATCTCCGAAATGGTGAATTTAGGCTAGGAAGAGTGTTGATGTTTCTGTTGGTGTGCTCGGTGTATTTTTGAGTATCTTGATGGAGGCATTTTTTACTATTTTTGGATTCAGGCATAAATTTGCTAAAATAAACTTAGATGGCTATTTTGATAATTCCAATGGATCCACAATGTCGTTTCCATGTTTTTTACATATTTGATTTGTTGAAATTGGACTCGAAAAGGTCATTTTAGTCCCCTCAAAATTCTTGAGTTGAGTTGATGCAAAGTTGCAGGCATAAACCTCCCCTGTGAAGGGGGGGGGGTCGTACCTATGATGGTCACCTCCTGCGACCAATGGGTCGCATCTGTAAACCTCGTCCCAGAGGCCAAAGTTTCTCCCTTCCGCGAATTACAATATAATTAAATAGCTGCAACCCCTTCATTTCTTCCGATTAGAAAACCCAAAGCTCAAATTTTCTCTAAAATTCCAAGACATAAACCTGTGGAAAATCATTCCAATATTGAAGATAAAGTTCTCAAAAGATTCCTTGCATCGTCCCTACTTCCGGTAAGTCCTTCTTCTCCTTTTAATTCATAAATTTCATGGGTTCTTTCATTAGTGAACTCCAATTTATGAAATCAATAAAATCATGTGATAATCCATATATTATACGTAATTCATTATTCCCAGAGTATATTTTACGTCTAGTATCATTAATATATCGAAATTTAAACATTTAGTTCATAAAAATTCCATCTTTGACCCCGTTATAGTCAAATATATCCAGGCCCACTCGAATTGTGCTTAATTTTGGAGCACAGGTTCCTGGTAATATTAAGAACCCCATAGTAAAATTTATTTTTCATTCCGTCAAGCAGGCCCTACAAGCCTATTTTAGGCCCAGTCTGAAATTTAGTATAAATTATACCGTTAGACTTGTATTAACATATAGAATACATTGATGTAAGTTTCAGATCATTTGGAGATCATTTGATGTTAGTCGAAGTAAGAGTTGTGAATTTGCAGAGCTTAATCATCGGATGATATATAGGCTCCAGGGGCTATCTCTGGGCTTATAGCTTTAATAATTGTACTAAATACCATCTGTGGGTTGGGTAGCTAGGTTGATATAGTGATCCTATACCGTTCCTTTTTTTCGCTCCATGTTGATATTTATATTTAACATCCGATTGATACGGTGCCTATGACTTAGAAGTTGGCTAGGTATCTATGCAGGGCATAGAAAATTGCTATTACATGATCATATGTTGGTATATATACTTGTTGATAAGTTGGGCATTAATGACACGAGAGGTTAGGCCTATGGCTCCGATGAGAGTGCTTTGGGGCTAGGTCAGTATCAACACTTGATTATTACGTTGCAGAGGCTAGAGACTAATTTAAGTAATAAGGACAAATAACAATATAAGTTGATAAATTGGAATATTTAATAATAATATAAATAAATGGACTTTTACTTGTTTTAGAATCGGTGTTGTATCGAGCTGTTTGTAATACTATTTTCACTTATTTTATCCCATGCTTTACATCATGACATCGAGAAATAACATTTGACTAATTAATGCTGGGACTTGAGATCGACTCTTTTGGGAAATAAGTACAACCACTGGGACTTGAGTCCATCATCGTATGGCAATGAGTAGAGATTTTTGACATTTATAGCACCACTGGTTATGGAAACTTGATGATACCTAATCTATTGAGAATTTTTGTGATACTATGATATACAGGCATTTTATTCCTTGACATAATGAGAATGGCTTGATGAGACTATTGATATCGGCATGAGACACTAGACTATTGATACCCTTGAGGTTATGAGATTTAGGATGTGAGGTTATAATTACTTTAGAGATCGTAAATGCTGACATACCTCCATGGATCTTTTCTCTGGGTTGCGGCTGACACAGAAGGGGGGTATAAGATGGAGGAGTGATATACAGGGAATATTAAGTTAGCTTTCCATGGGTTCTTCCTACTGGGCCTATGCGTACCCAAGGAGGTGCTTACACAGGACTTGTTACTTCATATGATTGTATTTACTTTTCTGCCTTGTTTTCTTCAGTGTACCCCTTATTTAATGGGAGGCCTATGGGTGAGCATGTTTTATGTGTATACTGTGCTTCTATCTGGGGGACTTGTTAGAATTTATTTGCATTACTTTATTATTTCTATTACTACTTAGTTATTATTGTTGGTTAATTTCTACTTCATGCTATGTGGGATTTTGTGGCTTACACTCTTATTCAGTTATTTACTCTTTTACTTGAGTTACCAGTATATCGTCCATGTTCTTCTTCTGTCTTCTTTTGACTCGTTACTATTGTATTATTATTCACATTTATTGTTGCAAGGATTCCGAGTACGTCTTCCTTTATTGGCTGAGATCGTGTTATGTGATTAGCTAGCAATACATGTCTACTTTGATTCTTATTTGAGTAGCTAGCTTTCCTTTTTGTGTTGTTTGCTTCTGTGACCCCTTTATTGTATTCCATTATTTACTGCTTTTATTGTTGTTATGTGCCTAGTGGGCCCTTGAAGCCTACTAGGTATGAGTTGCATCAGCAGCTTGTACTCATACTACACTTGCATATGTGCAAATTCGAGTATAAGTTCCTGACCGTGATTACAGCCAGTTGATCATTTGGATTCCATTTATTATTAGAGATTCATGGTGATCTTAGAGTTTGGATTTTACCTTCTTCTCATCGACTTTGGCATTCATATTTGATCTCTATGTATTTCGGAGATACAGTTGTATTAGATATTTTGGATTTCTTTTTTCTATACTTAGTGGTTTGTTTGAAACTAATACCAATTTTTTTGTATTTACTTTGATTCTATAAACTTCTACATTTATTTATCTTCTGATTATTACACTTGTGCTTTCCATATTTGATATAGTAGTCCTCCGCTTCGGCTTCAGACTACAGGGTTGGTTCTCCTACTGGTGGTATAGTAGGTGCCATTATGATTTGAGAAATTGGGTTGTGATAAGTTGGTATCAGAGCCTAGGTTTGTCGGTGTCAGTGTAAAGAACTAATGTCTAGTAGTCCTGGGGATCAGTGCGTAGACGTCTGTTGCTTATTTTAGAGAGGCTATATATTTAGGAAAATTGACTCTTTCTTTTGAATCTTTTATCGTGTGTATTTCCTTGATGGTTTCTTGAAAATATCACTCATTGTCTTCACTCTTTCACAAATGCTTCATAAACATTCATTTGCATCTAGGAAACGGTTGGAGCTCTAATAGAAATACCCATTATAGCTACTACTTTTGAAGTCCTACCAGTTCTTGTAGCACCTGTTGCAACCCCAGCTGCAACACTGATAGTCGCAACTATTCAAGAACCTACTGCAGTGGTGTCTCTTGACATTCGTAGCATACCGTGGACACTACTTAGTGCTTATGGTAGTCCTCCTACAGAGGGAAGACAACCAACAAATCCTAGTATCTCAGCCTATAACTGCAGTCCCTATAGTGCAACTAGTGGCACTGGTTATTTCTGCAGTGACTTATACACCTGTTTAGGTCATAATAATGCCGACTGTTGCTCCTGCTGTTGAACAACAACTAGCTATGACAGAAATAGAGAAGAAGCTCCTAACTAGATTCCTTAGTTTGGATTTCCTCAGATTCACCGGAGTACCGGGGGAGGATGCCCATGAGTTCATAGTTGAGTGCGAATAAAGATTGACCAACATGGGTATATTTTAGACCCATGGTGTAGCCTTTACCACCTACCAGATGCATGGTATGGCTAAGTAGTGGTGGAGAGCATTCGTGGTCTTTAGACCCACAAGTTCATCCCAGCCGACTTGGGCTAAATTTTATGAAGTATTCATGAAGAAATTTGTATCCAAGGCTGTGATGGAGTGCTTGAGAGAAGAGTTCAAAAAGCTTGAACAGGGTTCTATGTCTGTTGCTGAGTATGAGGCTAGATTTCATCAGCTTTCAGTCTATGGGGTTGATTTTATGCCTACAAAGGTGGAGAGAGTCCGCTGGTTCAGTTATGGGATAAGAGATAGGCTCTGCGAGGCGGTAGCATTGTTGGTTTCTGTTGGTCATCCATTCTTGGAAGTGGTTGATCATTCAAACTCGATGGAAGCCCTCTATTATACATCACGTCAATGTAATAAAAAGAGGCAACGATAGTAGGGAGGTTATAGTGGATCTCGTTTTGGGGGTTACAGTCAGTTTTATCAGTCACATGGCTAGTTTGTAGGTCGGTACAGGCGTTATTACATGTTTCATCTCCATCTCCTAGATAGTATTCATAAGGAGCTGGTTCGTCACATCAGGGAAGTCAGATGGGTTCTAGTAAAGGGTTCCGACAGAGTGGGCCATCTGGGATGTGTTATGAGTGTGGTTTATGTTTATTATACTAGAGCTTGTCCATAGAAGGGAACTATTCAACATGCTCCTTAGTTTGCACAACCATTGAGATTAGTGCCTCCGCTGGCTAGAGATGGGGCATAGGGTGGTTATAGATGTGGTTGCGAGAGTGGTAGGGGTGGTGGTTGTGGTGGTGGTTTTCAAGGTGGTGATCGCCAGTTATATGTAGTTCCTACTCAATCTGAAACAGTGGTCTCAGGTTCTATGATTAAAGGTTTGATTTCTATGTGTTCTATA
>JBDJHY010294928.1:0-10011 GCA_039654485.1 Withania somnifera | reverse complement strand
TTACTTTAGTAATTAGGTGGCTAACGGACGATCCATCCTTAGTCATAGTAATAACCCCTAACTCAACAATCAACGGGAAATTAGTTTTACTTAATTAAAGTTCAGATGTGTGTGTGTGAGTAATACCATAGCCCTAGAACCTTCACATTTCTTGAAGTTTTTAATCATAATTTATTGCATACTTTCTGGAGTAAATTGCAAATAAGTTTAAATCAATTTAGTATACTCTTCTAAAATCTTAATCAATATTGTGGACCTAAATCCTTTCATTACTTTATCAAGAGAATCAATTAAATACAAGTCCCTCAGGGTTCGATAATCCAGCTCGCAAGAGCCACTATATTACTTGTACGATCGCGTACACTTGCGTGTGCATTTGGACGCAACACTTAACACCATTAAAGTCCTATGTTTTAACTTGGTCTCTAGAACAATTATGTATTTTTTGAGTGTCTTATTACTATATGTGTGGCATTACTAACCCATATGATTAGCCTATTTCATGTGTATTTGGAGCCTTAAAAAATGTAGACCAAGTGGAAGTGGAAGCCGGAATAAGCAGGGAGGAATTGCAGGAAACTTTGCCCCATCACGATTGGGATCACGTCGTGATTCCTTGTTTATTTAGGAGGGAATTATTGCCAACTAACAGATTAAGTTGGGGGCAAAATAGTCTTTTACTTGGGCCACTATATGACCCTTAAGGAGGCATTTTTTGGAATAGTGCAACACTTGGGAGAGAAAATAACAAGTGAAGAATCAAACAACCTAGGGTTACTTTCTATCGCTCAATTCTGGTACGTTTATGTTAAATATGTTATTTTGTGAATTGAGTATGACTATTCTTACCTAAAAGCCCTTGTTCTTGGGTTATGGTTAGCACATGATGTCTAATATTGGTTGAACATAAACTATTGATTATGTCTCATGATTAATTGTTCTTACATTTCGGTATTAATATGCTCTAATTGATTGGCCACAATTAGAATAAATCTATAGCTCTGAAAGTGCACTAAATCGGGAATCTGACTAGTGGATTGAGAGTGTAAGGAGTGAGATTATGTTTGTTGAATCTAAAATTAGAATAATGAACATGATTTGCAATTAATACATGATCTTGTACTTAGTTGACTCACTTGATTAAATAGGGGAAGATATCTATAATGCATTTATATTAAATCATCACAACACAAGTCAATCGAAGTAGTTATGGGAATTATATAAATAGTGATTAGAGGATAATAAATCCCTAATGCATAACTTCAACCCAAGAGTCAACAATTAGAGGAATAAATGATGTTTATGGAAGAATGAGATCATATATGAATGTGTGTAATGCCATAACCCTGAAATTTTTGTTTAGAATGACAACAATTGCTTTTTCTTTCCAAGTCTCATTTAATTTTTCTTAGTTAAAGATAAAATAGTATAAAATCCAAATTCTTCTACTGTTACTTGCACTTGCATAATTATTGAATATTCATATAAGAGTAATTTAAAATACTAATTCATAATACCAAGCCCTTGAGGGTTCGATATCAGGCTCGAAAGAGCCATTATATTACTTGTGAGACCACACATACTTTTGTGTGTGCATGAAAGCCAATAATTGCTCCACATACACTTCCTTTTAAACATCATCATGAAAACGTATTATTGATATTCGAATGATGTAAAAGACAATTCTCAATAATTACTAGAGAAATAAAATAGCGAAAAAAGTAAGTTTGGCAACCCAAGAGAAGGTGTCTGAATAATCCACCCTATAAATCTAAGAATATCCTTTAGGCACAAGCCTAGCTTTAAGTCTTTCCACATAACCATCTTGATTAACTTTTACTATGAACACCCTCTACATCCCACTGGTTTCTTTCGGTACTATGTATGATATTTGTCTAATGCATGTATTTTCTCAAGCATTGTATTTGACCATCTAGGATGATGTAAAGCCTTTTTCACAGTTTTGATAAAAATATAGAGTCTAGAGAATCAATCAATGATCTAGATATAGAAGATAAGAGATCATAGAAAACAAAGTTAGCAATGAGATATGCAAATTTTCAAGTTCGTGTACCTTTGTGAAGGGAAATAGAGAGGTAATAATTTTCTAGAGGATCAGGTGCGGATTCGGTGTCAAAGGAACTGATGCAAGGCATGCATCATTAGTATATCATCTTTTTGAATAAACTTGAACAATTGATATTTTTGTTGGACTAGATGCTGAAAATGCACTAGACGGTTGGTGCTAAATAGAGTAACAAAAAGATAAAAAAATAACATCACCTTATTATACAACATCATCTTATTGTACAACACGAGTAATCTGATAAACTAACCATTCATCTTTCTCCACTTAAATTTAAAACTGGGAAGGGAATAGAAAAATGGTGTAGTTTTTAAAATACCACATCATTTGACACCAGGAATTTTCTAATTTTAGTAAACTAACATTAATGCTTATGTAAATCTCGATAGGCAGAAGCAAACGATAAAATAAAAGGGATTGATGGATATGTGATTTGCAAAACTAAAAGAAACACCAATAGGCAAACTTATCTATATTTGAGCTAAATCTCTTACTACGAGTTCAAAAAGCCATAAATCAAAGGAGAATTGATACAACACTAAAAATAAGTAGGAAACTAATAATAAAGAGTGAAGACCTCATATTAGATGATATAAAGAAACACCAAATATATACGAGAAACACAAAATAGAGAGATGGATTAAGAACGATGAGTCTATAAATTTAATACCCCTAATTTCAAAACCTACTAAGCACTAATCCTATAAAGTGGATCTCAAGGGGATGGATACCCTAGCAACCACACTTATCAAGAAAACAGGCAACATCAGCTTTTCCAAGCTCTCACAATCTCAGACAAGATATGTTCAAAATTCATAACAACATAATCTATCAAAAATAAAACCCTAAAGACCTTATTTTTACCAAAGCCAAGAAAAGAGAAAACTATCTTATTACAAAATATCCTTAATGAGACAAGGAACTTGTTTGGTCTTCACTTAAATAATGAATTTGGAGATTCATGATTACTCTCTTTTCATTCACTCTTCTCTTACAAGAAATTATCCAACTATGAAATTGCTTCACTTTGCGCACAAATTGGTCCTTCTAACTCTTCTTGACATCTTCAAGGTCACCATGACTTGAGTTTCTTAGGCTAGTCCTTGAAGCATAAATCTATATCCATTCAATATTACACCATTCTTCTCTTTTTGAAAAGGATTCATCCTTGAATCCAAACATAGCAAAACCATGGAGAAAAAAATCAACAATATGATCCTCATGACATGAGGGTTAGAGAGCAATACAATTTTGACCACTATGCCAAACAAATACATACTTAACATATAATCAAGAATAAAAAAGAACCACAATAGGTTTGTAAGACAACAAATCAAGGAAGGTTTGAAACCCTAGTAGTAGAATGGAATCAGTTTACTGGACTGACTTCCACGCCAACACGTCATGGATAATGTATAAAATGGGGCTAAAACCCAAGAACAAGAGAGCATTAGTGTGTACTACACTACTTGGTTACTCAATTAACATTTATAAAGTGATAAATATAAATAACTATTACCCTAATGAAAACCAATATTAGGGACAAATGGGTAAAAAAGACATAAAATGGAATCAAAAGAACTCTTACTTTCCAGTTACTTCTTTTATCAACATGAAATACACTCTTACAAGCATGGATTTCATCATATACAAATAGATAGTAACGAAATGTATTTCCCAACACAACCTCATACAAGGTTTCCTTAGCATCATCAATCATACTACTATGAATTGGAACACAAAAAAAAGAAGTAAATAAAAAGAAAACATCACTTTTATTTTTGACATGATCCTTTCTCCTAAGAGTACTTTCATATTAAAGAAATATATTTCCAATATTGAGAGGATATTCACACCATAGTAGGTTATTGTAGATAGTATAGTCTTTAAAAACTGTACCACTGTTAAAGTTCTTACAACTAGGTTCATCGTTAGGAGTGTCATCATCAAAATCAAACAATATGTTGTGCTTAAACAGAGAATTATCATACACAAAGGAAGAACTAGAGAATGAAAATTAACTCTAAAAAGGACCAACATCATTTTGCAAATTATTTCCAAGAGCATGTTCTCTTTGAGCAAGACAAATATTAAGATTCTTCAACAAATATATACTCAAGAAGTCACTTCTATTGAATTGAAAAAAGTTATTGAAAACCTCACTAAATTAAGGCCTAATTAAAACTTCAGAAACATCCTCAATTAGTGGACCAAAATTAGGGACAAGTTGATTATCATAAGATAATGCACAATTATTCAAGTCATGAGTGTTTCCACTAGGTTGACATAAGTCGGCCTTGAAAAAAAGATAAATGGGGCCATCTATAGGATTAGCTAGTGTATATACTCTTTCAAATTGCACATTATCAACACTTGGTAACATTAAATTCTCATGAAGACAAGATATCATTAACACTTTGTTCATTTGAGATGTTAAAAGTTTTAAGGTTAGCGATTGTACCTTAAAGCTTACAAGAAGACTGTTATTTACCTTGATGATGGTGAAGAATTTCTCTTCTCTTCTTCTTGGGAAGTTTCTTCCCATAACCCTTTAAAATAGAAGAAGGAATTGTAGGAAAAATTCTTGTACTATTGTTAGCTTGCAATAAGGGGTCCATGTTGACAATTTCCGCATATGATCTTCCACTGTCCCAATCATTCAAATCTTTCCTTGGCCTATCACTCAAGCACAAATCTTACATATTTAGAGTCAAGTCGTTCTCTCTTTTCAAAATTGATATTCTCTTTGTTCCTTCTCTATTTTTTTATTAAATTCTTCTTGGAGTTCTCTTATTTTTCTATAATGCTCACTCACTTGAAAGGGTGTCAATGGTGCAACAACAAACCCTCTAAGTACACATAGGTACTTATTGTACCTCTTATGATGATTTATAACCCTATCAACTTTCCAAGGTATCCAAACCTACATATGACATTTTAGCATGGCACTAACAATGGACTTTTCCTTTATATTCTCTAATGCTAAATTGATAACTACTTTCTCAGTTACCTTCATTTATCTCCTTTCATTAAAAAATTAGAGTTTGAATGGATTGAGGTGCCTTTATTTGGGTATCTTAAACCATTTAATCAATAAAACACTAACTAAAGTGTACTACACCTCATATCAATGACCAAGGAACATATGGTTTCCATTATCTTGAACCTATCATGAAATAGGTTCATGCTTTGATAAAGTTCCTCTTTGGCTAGGATTCCTATGATGAATGAACGGGTTCAAGTTCACCTCTAAATTCTCATCACTCTCCATTGGAATTGTACCTAAATAAAGGAACTACACAAAAAAAATAAACTTGATAATGGTTAGAGAAAACCTCACAAAGCACTCAAGTAAATACTTCTTTGATGTATCCTCTCAATTGGGGTACCCAATACTGAGACTTGTTCAACTTACTGTGTCACAATGAGTTTAATCTCTACACAAGGTCCAGAGTAATTCTTGTTCTTGAGGACTGATGGACGACTCAAATAACTAGACTTGAATAAAGAAATAAGAAAGAAACTAAACTAGAAAAGCGCAAAAGAAATAGCTAGATGAAAGAAAGGAATCTATCACCAATGATCAACTAAGTAGATGAATTACCAGTTGAGAATTGGTTTTTTAAATTAAAAAATAGAACTAGAATCAAAGAAAATAAACTAAAGATTTACTTCCTTTATGTGATGACCCTGAAGGTTATTTTTGATATTTTTCATAAAATTATCGTTTTACCCTTTTCGAGAGTAACCTTGATTCAGAAATATTCAGTTTATGTGGTTGCTTTAAAAAATGGAGCTAAAAGATGTCATGTTTAAGAATTTTTTAATTGTCTTGGTATTGAAATAGTTGGATTTAAACCTCATTTGGAGTTTTGAGTCTTAGAATGGAATTTTTTCAGTTCCATTAGCTCCAAAATGTTGAAATTAGTCTACGAGGACCTTTGTATTCAGTTTTAGGACATCCATTTTTAGTTTAGATCATTTTATGGGATAAAGTTAAGTTTAAGGCCAAAGTTTGACTTTGGTCAATATATGATCATCAGGCGCTCGTATTTGAATTTCTTCATTTCTATTAGATTGAGAAGTCATTTTTAGGCTCAGTTAAGGTTTGAAATATTTTTCAAAAGTCTCGAGGGCATTTTTATCTTTTTGAGTAAAGTTTTCTTTTTAGTGACCTTGTGGGTATCGGGTCAAGGATAACTCGAATTCTCATTTTAATGGTTCCATTGAGTTTTAAAATGTCAAATTTAGTGGGATAGTATATATGGTTTGTTTACACCGGTTTCCAAATAAATCCATTCTGAGACTAGTTTTGTGTGACTTTACTATCATGTTTCAGTTGCTTGTGCAATCTAAAACCTTCATCATGATCACAAAAGCTCGCGTCGTGATTGTAAAGGTCAAACTTAGAGTGATCGCGATCGTATAGGGGTAATTTCAGGTCATCGTGATTGTGTAGTCTCCTGGTCGTGATCGCATAGAGTTAGTTAGTGGGCCTCATATATTTTGTTCATCGATATCTTGATGAATTATGTCGCGATCGCGTAGGGTAATGAACACCTGAAGGGTAGTGATTAAAATCACTGTTCATGAGCCTTTTTACCCAATTCACCATTTTTACCGTTGAGATCTTACTTGGGGGATTTTCAAGGGGAATCACTCGGGTAAGTTTCTAAAACATTAAGTCTTTGACTACCCACTAATAATTCCTCAATTTGTCATGTAATTTTGTGATTTCAAGATAGAAAGATTGGGGATTTTGGGGGAAAAACCTTGATATTGTATTTTCCATTTTTGAGGGTCAATTACTACTCTGATTTCATAAAATTTTATATTTATGATCCTAGAAAAATAAGAAATTCTTTTTTCAATAAAAACTTTAGAAAATCTATTGACCCTTGATTTCTACTTTTTGGGGTTGATTTTGGACCCAAAATATAAAATATTGATATAGGTACAAAACTTTATATTTTCTCATGCCTAGCTCAAATTTGATTAGATATTGTGGAAGTGAGGACCCGATACGAAGGAAAGGCTCCATTTTGATTGAGTTTTCTTCATTTAAGGTAAAAGGAGACTTGACTCTATCACAAAGCTATGTAGATCCTTGCTGTGTATTATTTTATTAGTAAATGGGAGTAATAGGGATTCTTGGGGGTGTCCACGTAGGTTAAGTGATGCATAGTCAGTGATACGTAGTTACCTAGACACCAGAATCAAGCTGTAGGGTAAAAAAAAAGAACAAAAACAAAGTTAATGATATAACTTATTTATCCTTTATTGAGTAGAGTCGTTGAGAGATTATTGTGAAACCCAGATGGGTTTTATGCATTGTTTGTCTTTGATTGATGATTTTTCCCGCGTGTGAGCCTTATTTTCCATAATATGAGATTACGGTTGTTAGTTACCCGCGTGGGGGATTGAGCAATTATTTATTTCACTTGTGTCCTTTTCTCTCTGTTTTCGATGAATCTTGTTGTTGTTGGTTTTGATACCGAATACTGATTTGAGAGGATTATCTAAGTCTTGCCAGCTGGGTCTGATGTGACTGAATTGACTAAGACTTTCTAGTGTATCTTATGTAACTGAACAACCTGATCTTGCCATTATTATTTGAGATAGGTAATACATGGCTTAACTAGCCCCCATGGCTCCTAACCACACTAGATAGTGGTAGGTGTGTATGGTAAGGTGATTGTTTATTGTGATACTGATTTGTGTATATTCTTGTTATTGAAGCGAAAATCCCCTCGAAGAAAGTAGCAAGTGAATGGAAATTCCTCTATTGATTATGATTGAAAGAATTAATGGTTCTGAATAGAATTGGTAATTATGTTGTTCTAAACATCTCAAAACCTATACTACAAGTCCATTCCTCGGTACTGTCGGATGCACCCGTCCTACCACGGCTGGACCTATGAGGTAGGGACTGGTATGCTTGCTAGAATTAGGTAAGGTATTGGTATTGGTCCAAATATTTTAGAAATTGTCTTACGAGTTCTATCACGACTAGACTTGTGAGTTAGGGACTGATATTGGTTATAGACTTAGGAATTATTCGTTTGGGTACTTTGGCCTATTCGTATTTACTTTTTGATTCCAACTCTTGTTCACGACCCAATTTCTCAGGACATATGGGCACTTACATCCCACAATAGGAGAACCACCCAACAAGTATGAAAAAGAAAAGGTAATAACTAAAATAAGCACGGAAATCTAATGCAATAAAATAAATTCACAAAACCTGGTAAACTATTACATGAGCCTCAAGAAAAATAAATATAAAGTCTGAAGTGAAATGGTAATATCAATCTACAACAATACAAATAACAAAAATGTTTCACGGTAATATCAATTTACAACAATACAAATGACAAAAATAAAACATAGAGAGGGAGTGGTAAATGCATGCTCAGGACTCCAGAAGCCATCATCTACCTCACATCAGGAAAATCAGCACAATTAGGAATCATTGGCGAACACTCGTACTCGGATCTACACCAGAAAGATGAAGAAGTGTAGTATAAATACCAAAAACAACAGGTATCTAGTAGGCATCATAGGAAAACTGGTCTCATATAATAAACAAAAACAGTAAATAACAGATAATGAAGAAGTAGGCCATAACAATCAAGAATACAAGTTTAGGCAAGTATTGATAGCTACAAAAAAATAGAGACAACAAGGAACAAAGGAATGGATCTATCTAAACACAACAATTGAATAACCCAAACAAAAAAATTAGAGCGTACCTGAGTCCTTGTAAAAGATAATCAAGTAAGGTGAATAAATAAGGGTGGTTTATCGGTAACCTCACTAAAAATGGAAAGAGGAGGCATAATCAAATAAAACCCACACATGAAATGAATTTACTAAGAAAGGAAAATTCTAAGTACTACCAAATAACAATTATAAATAAAAGGCAAAAATCAAATCAGCAGATAAATACAAGTAGTCGCGCTTATTGGCTGGCATTCCATTCTACTAGAAGGTACCAAATAAGAAGACAAATATGAAAAGTAACACAAACATGAAGTATGCTAAAGTAAATGTTCACACTCCTTCTTCGAAAGGTAATAGGCATGGTAAGAAGGAACTCATGGAAGGAACTATTCCTTTGTACCTACTGCTCAGCCATATGCCCCTCCCCCATTTGCTTAGTACTTAGCCTGAGTTGATAAGGTACAGGGTGGGGATTACCCCTCATACTAGTAACTATCAAATTGGAGATCATATCTAAATATCATTACTGGACCTCACACTGTATCAAGTCTCAGGTGCCCAACCATGACCAGGTCTAAATATGTCAAAAACTCAACATCCATGCCCAAACGAAATCGAAACTACAATAAGGTAATTGATAATACTCCTTTTTCGACATCAGTTCAGAGCTATAATTTCTTGCAACGCCATGTACTCATCTCCAAGTTTAAAAGTCTAGACTAAAATAGTAGAAAATAGTAGTACCGGATTCCCAATCACAATCGGGTCTTAGAATCATTTAAGAAAATAGTAAAATAGATTATTTTAGTAAAGATTCCTCTTAAAAACCAATTTTATATCAGGATTAGCCAGTAATATTAAAATCTCTATGATTATATTAAAATATATTTGCTCAACTTTCACTATCAAAATCTTGAAGTAATGCAAGTTATTGAAATACGAAAACCGGCCCTTAAGTCCAATCAATGTCTAAAAACAAGTTGAACAAGGCCATGCAAGTTTCCAAAATCATCAATTCTGGGATCTTTTCCATAAACAGTGGAAACCAATGCATGAAATCTCTGTAACATGACAATGAAATACATGAATGATTTGAGCACAATCACAGTCAAGGATCACAGAATGTCCTACCAGGCCCGCACAAGCTCGGAATCACTATGGCCAGAATAACCACCCAAATTGATGTCTTGGACTCACAAAAA